>MU191930.1:4930-32433 GCA_016904865.1 Pissodes strobi
TACGTTATAATCAATTTTTATAGATTTGGTTAGTTTGGGTTAGTCGTCGATTCAAATTTCAGTTAGTTTCACTTAGTCTCAACTTATTTTAAACATTTGAACCGGTTCCGATACTATATAATGAATTTTAATAGATTTGCAGGGTTCCCAGCGACCTGGAAAAGTCAGTGAATTAAAATTGTGTCAGGGAATAGCCTAAATTTGCCTAAGTCAGGAAATTTTGCTGAATAATCTGGAAAAAGTCACTTGAAAATCAAATTGTCTAATTAAAATTAATTTAAACTTTTAAACACACCCCTGTACGCACGGACTGCCCCCCGTAAAACCAAGCAAGGTACAAAGCCGCCTGACTCTACAGGACAAAGGCGAGTTTTAGCGTTAACCAGGTTACACCTCGTGGTTACGACTTTGGTAAAGGGGTGGTAACGACCTGAAGAGCATTTCGTAATCAAATTGTTACCAGACGCCAAAACGCATATTTAGTGATTTTTATAACCACACAAAACTGACATAACTATAAATTTGATTTAATTTTTTATAAGTGAGTACATTCATTGTTGTGCCATTTTTGTGAAGTCCATGTTTGTAGTACAACCAGAGACAATAGTATAACACCTACTACAAAAATAAGTTTAATTAACAACTTTCTGTTGCAAATGGAAAAGTTACTACTTTTAATAACGTATAGGGGCTACTTTCAGCCCCGAGACCCTGAGGAACGCGGGGGCAACGTTTTTCTTGCTCCAGTCTGGATCTTCAAATGAAACCAAATTGGTATTTATTATTTTATCCATAATAGAAATAAAAGCAAACACCAAACCCCTTAAACTAGGTTAGAATAATTAAAAACCGACCGTTAACCAACGTGTGGAAGTGGGTTCTTGTTACCGTTAAACAAAAATTGCGCCAAAATGAGGTTAGCCGTTACCAGGTAATAAATTTCGTAACCTGGTTGACGCTAAAACTCGCCTATTCTATTGGCGTTTCCTTTCATTCTTGCTTCGCCGCCAAGCCGCGTTGGCATTATTCGCCATTTGTATAAGCATTTTTGTCACGAAACTTTTGTGCCGGCTACACGGACATCGGTTGTATGTTATTATTATTTTTTGAATTACTGGATTAGTGAAGTCAAATAATAGTAATAAAATAATGTCAAAGAAAAAAACAGTATTTAATATGGAGTGGATTGATCTCGAGGTAACACCACCCGAATGGCACGGATGTATCAAACCAGTAAAGAGCAATAAATATCAGGCATATTGTGGGATTTGTTTGAAAACTATAGAATTGAGTAACATGGGCAGACAGGCAGTTTTAAGCCATTTTAAAAGTTCGGGCCATAAGAAAAGAATAATAACACCCGAAAAACTTGACGAAAATCCAGCAACAAATTCAGTGCCTGTCAGTAGTGCCAGTGGAAGCGCTGTTTTTATGGAGGATTTCCTTTTAAAACAAGATGTGATTGACGGTGAAATATTATGGTGTTTTAACATAATCATAAAACACAGATCTCTTAATTCTGTGGAAACTGATCTGGCAGTAATGAAAAAAAATTGGCAAAAACAGCAAGATCTTGCAAAAAATGAATTTAGGTTCTACAAAAGCATCTTACATAATCTGCTATGGGCTTGCCTCATTTTTTAAGTTGGAACTAGACAATGACTTACAAAAATGTAAAAAGTTTGTCGTTTGTTTCGACGAGTCGCTAAATAAAATTGCTCAGAAGGGACAAATGGATATATTAATAAGATTTTTTAATGAAACAAGCAACATTGTAGAGACCAGATATTTGACATCCGTATTTTTACATCGGGCATCAGCGGAAAATGTTCTAGACAAGTTTAAAGAAGGGCTTGCCGAATCGATCTTAAACATATATTGCAGGTAATATTTTATAATACGACGATTACATATTGTTGGAGTTTACGTTTAGTATTTTTAGTAAGAATTAATTAAGTTTTGAAAACCGCGCCAACAACGTATATTCGAGAAGAACGGAAGCGGAAGTCGAGAAGCCAAACCGGAAGAAGATTGGATTGGACCAGAAGAAAAAAAAAGAATGAAAATAAAGTGATAAAAATCAGCACGAGTATCGTTCCCTACGCCAGGGTGGTCCTTCGCATATAAAGAGGGTAAGAAAGACCCTCTACTCAACATTTTTGGTCGCATCGAGCCTGATAACAGATCCAAGAGCACGGCCTATGGTTATCAATGGCGGATGGTGGAATTTCAAGTAGCATCTCGACACGAAATCAATGTTAGATCGTTCTATGCTTCCTATTCTTCACGTTTATCCCTTATTTTAAACCTATCCTATTATCCCGTAGTTCACGTAGTTTTGCATTTTATGTACTTAGAATTGAAATCGTATATGTAAATGTAATCGTATTGTATTTTATTTCATGTTTATATCGATATCGAAAAGTTAAGACGCGTTCACGTTCACGGATTTAGTCTCGTTTCTGGTATTTATTCTCATGCTCGAAATATTTTATTTGTCTCGAATTGAAACGTTTGTTGATTTTACAGGTTGTATTGTATTGTATTGTATTGTATCGTATCTAATATATCTTGATAGAAATATTCTTGGTTTGAAAAGCCATTTTTGAAAAATTAGAGCCAAAAATGGGCAGAAAAAATAGGAGTGACGTAAATTCTCACGATGATGAAATATTAGAATTTAAGCATGTACGCCAAGTAATATGTGAACGATTAGATCGGTTTATAAAATTTTTACGCGAAAATAGTGATGACATATTTCAAATCGAAGCTCGATTAAAAAGCATAGAGGATGATTTCTCGGAATTCGACAGAATTCAGACACGATTAGAGTTTGTATTGTCCGACGAAAAAGACTCGGAATCTATGTATTACGCAACTATATCTAATGCTAAAAAACTTATATCGCAATTTAATAAAAATACAAAAATCGAATCTCGTAGCCTCTTAGCGGAAATCGATAATGCAAATGTGGCAACGCCACAAACGCAAACACTTGCCACCGATCTCCATATATGGATAAACACAAACCGTTCTGCGTGTGTCGAAAAATCGTACCAATCATGGGGGAAAAAACCGGGTTCTGCGTCGGACAGAACTGAAAAGAGGATACTTTTACTCATGCGCACAAACACCGAGAAGCGACAGGACGAAATCAGCTGAAAAAGCTTTTACAGTTCGGTAATCAATAGTTATTTGTTTGGGTTATAATTTTTTCTCCGATTGTTTATAATGATATATGTATATTGTATATTTGCAAATTATTACAATTCCTACAATCTTTTTATTTTTCCTGTAGAGATAAATTAAGACAAAATTTGATAGAAATCGCAATTGTTGGAACGGTTCGTTGCTATGGAAATGAATATGTCCATAATAATTATAGTTTGACAACTTATGTCAAACGTTTTATTCCCATGGAGACTAATCACTTTGCTGCCTAGGCAGCAAAGTACTTACTTTGCTGCCTGGACAGGAAAAGTAAGACTTTGCTGATTGATATGTGTCTGCAAAATTAATATTTGCTGTCAATCGGAGAAAAAAATATTATCATTTCTCTCACCCTGCTTGTTGCCTGCGCTTGATATAATTAATTTTTCTGTGTTTGCCGTATTGGGTTTTCGGCGTTTCGTTTCGTTCAGTTATTGAAGTACGTACGGGCGTTTGAGTGATTTATTTTATCGATTTAGTTGAAAATAACTAATTTACATTTGGACATCTAGTTTAGTTTATTATTATAATAGTTCGTTATAAGTGTATATGTTGGTGTAGACGTTAGGAATAGGATTTAAAGACAAAAGACCTTGAACTCCCTCAATTGGCTTGACATTGAAAATGGTTTCGAGTACCAGCTTTTTCTTTTTATTTATAAGATAGAGCATGGTCTTCAACCTTCATATTTGCAGGATTTTCCAAAAATAAATAGTGAAGTTCATAATTATCATACCAGGCATCACCACAATTTTCATATAAATGTGATTACAAAAACCTCCACCCCTTTTGGCTTGTTTGATAAGGGCTTGTCATTATATAACTTGCTACCTGTTGAAGTAAGGACTGGAACTTTAAACAAAACAAAAAAGTATTAAAAACATATTTATTAAATAAATTGAACTAGAACAATAGTTATTAGTTATTGTGGAGGAATAGATGTTTTAAGGTTTCTTTTCCCCATAATAGAATCTTCCTGGTTGTTTGCTAATAAAATTTGTGTACAAGTTACAAGTATGGTTAAATATGTTAAAATTTCTTTAACTAAATTAGAACAATGGTTGTTATGAAGGAATAGATATTTTTAAGTATTTTTTATTTCATAATAAAATCTCGCTAGATGTATGTTACTAAAATTTAAATATGTTAAAGTTCTTTCAAGAGCAGTTAGACATGTGTATAGTCTTAAGAATTTTGTATCTTGGTACATACTACCTACATATTTTGTATTATTGGCTTTTTCCAAATAGACTACTACTACTACCTAATGTAAGTTAATGTAAATAAAACGTTTATATCATGATGTTTTGTTTTAATAAACCTTTCTTTGCCCCAAAATTATTTTAGTTATTCAATGCAACAAAATTTCATATTTTAAAAAACTAAAAAAAGGTGTATTCTTGCCTACAGATTGTGGTATGTAATGTGTGAATGCAAAATACTTTCCCATTACACATCTCTTTTAAAAGTAGTACCTATTCAAGACTAACTTAAAGAGAAAGTAAAATTTAAGGCAAACGCATATAAAAAGGGTTTTATAAGGAGGTGCTTCCATTTGTTAATATTTTTGAATCAAAGGGATGATTTTAAAAAATATATATATTTGAAAATTTACAAGCTTCAGTGCTGCGCCAGATTTTACAGTATAAATCGTTCAAATTTTCTTGGTCATAAAATCATTTTGGGCAAACTAGTTAATATTTTTAACAAAAAAAATGCATGCCACACATAAAGAATGTAAAAATTAGGTAGGTACCAAAATATTTGGTGGTATTTTTTTTGCATACCTATCAATGGTTTATTCCTTAAACATAATTATATACTTACTCTCATATTTTTACATTTTTTAATTGGTTTTTGTGTCGCCCAGGGACGAGGAAAGAAATGGTTTTTATTTTATTTTTTTCTCCAAAACAAAGCAAGATTCGGAAAAAATAGCAAAAGTTGTATATTTTATCGGTTGGTCTATTCTATTTCTTTTAAAAACCAATGGCTTGCAATTTTTGTGTTAAATATATCATCTATCAGCTTGCTTTTAAATTTTTGGTAATATATACAACGGCAAAAATATTTTTCCAAATTCTTAAAATCCGGACCTGTCGCTTATTCGCGGCCATGCGGTGATGAAGCACGTGGAATCGATCGATAACCTGCTAATTAAAACTGCGCAGTCTCAGAATTACCTTCTTTTGTTTACATCTGAAGGCGCATGAATCAGTATGATTTGGATCGCTTTGTGCTTATCCATATATGGAGATCGGTGACACTTGCTCGTTCGGTAGGCACGGTTGCCAAACTACCAGACCTCGGTTTACCAACTTTTCACGGTAAATATGAAACCTGGTATGGTTTCAAAGATGTTTTTGACTCGGTAGTTAATAATCGAACTGATTAAGAGAAATTGATAAATTTCTGTATTTAAAAATATGTTGCAAGGATGATGCTTTAAAACTTATCCATTCTTTGGATGTCACAGCAACAAATTACACGATAGCGTTAGACCTATTACAGAAACGGTACGACAATAAAAGAGCAATCATTAATCATCACGTTAACAGTCTTTTGTTTAATTTACCAAATGTTTTTAAAGAATCATCCATACAATTAAGAAAGTTGTTAGATATAGTTCATCAACATAAAACGGCTTTGGAAAAATTAAATTTACCTGTTCAACATTGGGACACGTTACTTATTCCCATAATATTACAGAAAGTCGACGATCGAACTAAAAGGGAATGGGAAAGTAAACAATCGAATCAAACTTTACCGACATTACATGAATTGATTGAATTTCTAACAAAAAAGTGTTTTACACTCAAAGCTATAAGCAATGACTGTTTAAAATCGAATCATATCGGTCTGTAACGGCGCCCTTTACTTACTTTTTGCGACCTCCTGTATTTCGGTTTTCTCGGGCGCCACCCCTTTGATATTTACAGCGACAAAGGGGATCGCTGTTCGCCTATCGGGTAGCCTTTAGACAGTGGAGAAACGGTTGTCCAAGGTTCGGTTTTTAAATAATCGGAATCGGTCCCTGGTAAATGAACCACTCCGTGTAAACAAAATAATGGTCGTGTTTATCCGACAGTAAGTATAAAACTAACTTTCTTATAGCTAAAAGTATCAGACAACTTATTCTAAGCGACCCAACCCGGTAATACGTAAGAAAACTCAAAACGGTAGTAAAAGAATCGAAAACTCTAATCGCGCGGTAGACTGTAGCGATGCGGAAGTCCCACGGTAAGTATGTTAGCAATTACGTTAAACGGTAGCGGTACGGAAGCCCTACAGTAAATATGGCAGTACACACGGTAAACGGTAGCGGTACGGAAGCCCTACGGTAAATCTGGCAGTAAACACGGTAAACGGTAGCGATACGGAAGCCCTACGGTAAGTGCGGTACTAGATACGGTGAACTGTAGCGGTCCGGAAGCTCTACGGTACGTGTGGCAGTAGATACGGTACGGAAGCCCTACGATAAATACGGTATACGGTTCCCAATAGCTCCAGCTCTATGACACGGTCGGTTCAGCAGAACGGTTCCTGGATGGACTTAGTTTGGAAGGATACTTAGCCGGGATTACTCCACTTGCCAAGCCAGGATGGCCGGGATTACTCCGCTTGCCAATAGGGGAGCTGGGATTACTACGGGAGGATGGCCGGGATTACTCCGCTTGCCAACCGGGATTGTCAAGCAGGGATGGCCGGGATTACTCCACTTGCCAATAGGGATGGCCGGGATTACTCCACTTGCCAAGGCAGGATGGCCGGGATTACTCCACTTGCCACTAGGGAAAGGATCATGGACCAGGAATACGGTACGACGGATATTTACCTGCTCGGTCGGTCGGTCTCCTACTGGTGGGGTATGCTGCTTACTCGGTGCTAGACTGCCTCTCGACTGCCGACTGACTCGACTCCGGACTGACTGGCCGTTTTAGTGCGGTACATCTGGTTTTAGAGGATGAGGCCTGCGCGGTCCTCAAAACTTTCGAAGTGGGGCTCGCCGCCGCCGGTACGGTGCGTACTACTGATACTAGGAAAACCTTGGGTAAATTGCGGAAAGTGTTTTCCTGTATTTTCGCGCGGCTTTCAGTAAGATAGTAATGTATATATTATTTTTACGATAATTTACCAAAACGAATGGTGTTTCTATGACACCAAATACCAAAGATACGGTTTAACAACAATTAATTAGGCTTACGCTCTGAAATATAAGAAAAATTAAGTAACATCGTTACAGGTCGCGAACATACATCACGTCAACAAAACAAAGGATATGAAAGATGTTTTTATTCATCGGGAAAATCTCACGAAAACAAGTGTTATATTTGTCATGAAAATCATTTTATATATCATTGTCCAAAATTTGCAAATTTATCGATATCAGAAAAACATAACGAAATTAAAAAACATAAGTTATGTAGTAATTGTTTAAGATCTGGTCATTCAAAATTCGAATGTATGTCCCGTGGTTGTAAAAAATGTGAATTTAAACATAATACATCTTTACATAATGATCAATATCAACCCGTCAATCGAAGACCAGGAAACAACGACGGCAACATCGGCAATCCCCACCCACGGCAAACGCGTGGGAAACTCGAGAGCCCGCGTCCGTCAGGCCCATTGATTTGTATAAGAGTGGATAAGCAATAAATAGACCAAACATGGCAAATTTACGACCGCGAAATGTAAACAAAGAGATTTCTGTTTGGACTTGCGCATTACAAAATTAGTAGGAGCTAGTTGTTGCACCGTGAAGGTAAATAGGCAGGCCCGGACTTCGAAAGTGATTATTTCACCAAATATTCGGTAGAGGAGTCTTGCCGATTGTGAAATGGGTCCGGTCCCAGTTAGCATAGTGAAACAAACAATAAGGTATAAATAAGTAATACTTATAATAATTAGACTTACTTGAAATAGGAAATCCCGAGTATTTTGCCACAAATCGAACTCGAATTATTAACTCAAAACGCCGCGCCGTCAAAATCAAAACACGTCAAAGACAAAAGCCAAGTTCGATCCTGACCGACGCCTGCTGAGACAGCAAGTGTTTTAGTGCGCATGACAAAACGGTATCTTCTTTGTTTATGTTTTTCCATTTTGCGTCGAATTTGTCATGCGCAGAAACCTGTTTTTTCGCCCATAGGTTGTCACTTTTGAATAGTGCGACAGGCGGCTATTGCTTATCCACTCCTATACAAATCAATGGTCAGGCCCGACAGGTGAGAGTGAGACGAGGAATCGTGAATCGAACGAGAACGACGACGGCGCGATGGCCATGAGTGAACAGTTACGTCAAGGATTACACAGCTTGTGCACGATTGACAGTTTAAATAATGGTAGGTGTTGTAACGAAATAATTCGTTACATGGTTTTTCAGGTTTTAAGAGTTTTATATTGCAAAGTGATTTTTATGCAAATATACATGCGATTTGGTTTCGGTACCTAGGTAGGATTTCGCTAGAAGTTAGATCTTTTGTACATAGGTGGAGCTATCATTAGAATTATAGTCGTATTGGTTTTACGTCGTTTTCTATAAAAATATTTTTATTATACTGGCCTTTGAATAGAGGGCGATAGTAGTATCGTGATTTTAATTGATGGTCTCCCTCCTACTCCTTTGAATGCGATTTGGACCGGTTCTAAAATCGAACGGCGAACGTTGCTTTTGTCTCCAATTTCACGTCGTCAAGGTGAGAACCATTTTTATTTTTGGTCGAATGTGATTTGGTTTTTTTGCACATTCCGCTTTTAACTGAACAAATTTATTTCTTTGTTTTAGGAGTGTCTTAAAGACAATTTTCAGGTTCTAGAGGGATTTAGAATCAATGATTTAGACGACAATACTTTAATTTATTATAGATTTCTAATCTAAATTTAGAAATTGTATAAATCATTGTTCCAGGCCATCTTGGGCTTTTTGTAAAGTATTGTTGAATAAATGATCTTAGTGGACCCTCTAGTCAATCTATTTTAGTATATTTATCGTAAATTTCGTTAACTTTTACAGGAACATTTAACTGCGTAGTTCGAGTTAGCAAGGAGAATTTTTAACTAACCTAACGTTATTACCGATTTCTGTTGGTCTTTTGTGTTTTTAGCTAATTCCTGGTTCTGATCCGTCACTTTTAAATAAAAGTCGGGTAATCGACTCAGGCCCTTGCCAAATTTGTCAAGAGACGGAGATTTGCCCAAGAGACCTCCAGTTCACTGCCGGTAGAGGATTTGGGAAATTTAACTTTCTAAAGGTCTAAGGTGAGTTTCTTTTATATTATTTCTAATTTATGAAATATAATATTGAATTTCTTTGAGAACTCACCTTAGATTTTTTTCTTGTCTCTACCGACAGTCGACGGTGAATTTATAATTTTTCCATCTTTGTAAACCTAGCTCCTTGTTAACTTATAGCTAAATTTGCTCGGTTTATTTTTGCTTGTGGCTCGTAATCACTGATCTATACAAATGGATCAGCATAACGCATGTGTCATCTGAAGAGAAATTGATTACGCGTGGGCGAAAAAATGTGTTTGTGCGCACGATTCCCAGTCATAATTTTTGATACCTCGGCATTACTGATCAAGCGCAATAACACTCAATCCGTCAGTGAAATGTCTAAATCGCCAGCTGTTCAGCCACGCGGTCGATTACTGTCGATTTTCCAGGCCCGTATCGAGCTCGTAGTTTCGTAAAGTAGAATCGAATTAGTATCGATTGACGGCAAACCGGGCAAACGGAATCTACGGCCTACCCCCAAGCTACGCCATTCGCTATTTGTTTTTGTTCGGTTGGGATGTGGTTTGGTTATGACAGATGGACTTCATATTTGTAAACTGCTCAAACCATGAAGTGGCTTGAAAGGAAGCGACTCTGCGACTAAACTATAAAAAACTTGAAGTGGAAAATTGCTTTAGTTTGCTTTGAACGCCTTCCAAGTGAGTAAGGAGTGTTTGTGTGTGATTTTTGACTATATTTTTAAAAACCGAGACTGCTTTTCAGCTTATTGATTGAGTGATCAATTACTGATCATTACATTATGAGTATGCATACTTGTAGATATCGCGGGAATCTCCTATTTTCAGTAAGTATTAATAGTATAGGTATTAGTATTATTAAGGCGTAAACATCTAAAATATCTCTAAATAACCCTGCAATAAGCTGTATGACGTGATTTTCTAGTAGGGTTGATATCATGATAAGTTTTAGGATCCTTTACAGGGCTAGGCCACTATGTGAAAATCGGCCTCTCCTATTGGTCGATCTATCTAGAAACGATCTGCCTACAAAATAACAGCTGATCAGTTAACCTCGTGTTTTTAAGAAGCGTCTAGAGATCAGGCGTAATTTTCGATGCGGCGAAACGAATCCACGTCTAAACTTCTGCCTACAAAATAACAGCTGATCAGTTAGCGAGAATTCAGTTCATAGTGCACTTGTGAATCAGAGGCGTGTGATTGGCTAGCTACGTGAGGTGACGCATGTCTCCGCGCTGCAACCAGTTGTTTGCAAGTCAGCAGATGGTCTAGGGGTCTGTATGGTTGGCCTTCACTTCGGCGACCCGGGTTCATATCCCGTTGGTTTTGGTTTTTTTAAAGTAAACAGTTTTTTTCTTGATTTTTGGGTTTTTCTTGGGTATTGCTTGGCTTATTAGCACTTGGTTAGTTTCCTTTTCTTGAGCCCCGGAGCGAACGAAGCGTGCGGAGGGCCATATACTTGCCGATTGCAGGTCTTTAAATCCCTTGCATTCACAAGTGCACTACGAACTGAAATATCACGATCAGTTAACCTCGTATTTTAAGAAGCGTCTATCAAGTGTAATTTTCGATGCGGCGAAACGAATCCATGTATCTACGTTCTAGCAAAACTTCTACAACGCCTCGTTGGTGTAGTAGGCAGAGTGCTTGCCTGTCATTCCTGCGCTGCGGGTTCGATTCCCGTCGGTCGCGACAGATGTTTTGTTTATTGTTTTCTATTAACTTACCTTCTTTTCTTAATTTTGTGTTAGTTTGGGTTAGTTTTGGTTAGCACGTGGTTAGTTATTGTTGATTGAGCCCCGTAGCGAGCGAAGCGAGCGGAGGGTCATGCAAAGCCATAATAGTACCTATTATTCGTTTCGCTGCATCGAAAATTACGCCTGATCTCTAGACGCTTGTGTATTTTATTCTGTTTTGTCTGCTATTTGCTTTTAAGGCGCCAAAAGAACCCAATGAACCATATATATTCATCCATGGTATTTATCTATGATTTACTCAAATGATTTAGGCAATATATGGTGCAAACTTAGTTTTTCATTGAGATTTTTACCAAATAACAATGTTTGTGCAAGTGATTGATGAGAGTTGTCTTCCAAGTGAATTTAGTAATGTACTATGTACTGAAGAAGTTTTGATTCAAAAATCAAAATTATTATACCAAAATAAATTTATAAGTACGGACCTGCTCACGTTCTCGAATTACAATAAGCATTGTTACAGTGCGCAAACGCAATCATCCCGAGATTTGCTAGAGTTTGTTTACATTTTGACGTCGTAAATTAGAGACGCCACTAAAACTCACCGGATCCTGGCCAATCGGGTGATGGGTCCGCCCACGCGACGTGACAGTTTAACTTTTAGAGGTTAGCGGTAAAAAAACAACGATGTTTACATTTTGTGAAGACGTGTAAGGTGTTTAATTTTAACGATTTCTCCCTGAATTTCCATTATTTATGAATATTTTTAGTCTAAATACTTTCTAGAGACATATTTATTTAGTGTGTTCAAGTATTCTCCGAGAAATAGGACTCAAGGAAATACTATTACATCGAGAATAATTTAAGTCTGTTTTGGTAAGTTCATTTCATTTCTAATGTATAGATTATAGATTTGTTTTCAGATTTAATACTTTTAAGTCTACTAATAGTACTGTTTTTTTTTTCTGATTTGCAGGTACAAAGTGGATATAATCTTATATTCTTTAGTGCTTGAGGCGAGAGATAAAGATGGATATCTTGAAAAAATATGTCTTGGTCATACCTAGATCCATATAATATCAAACGAAGACTGTTCTGACAGAATTTCCACCCAGATTGTAATGTATTTAGACCATACAAAGAGATGGTCTCATACAAAGAGGGCATATAGGTACAATGGAGGAAATGAAAACAAGTATCAAAGCTTATAATCATATAATCAGTATGTTTGTGAGGAAAGCAGCTGCAGTCATTGACATCTAACATTATAGTATCTATATATACTTGGAAAGGTAACTAACATTGTAATTTAATACATATACATAATCAGAAAATATTTTTGTTACACCTATGTGCTCTGACGAGTTAATTTTTGTATGTATTCTTATTAAGTAGAATGTATTTATTGTATTTTATACAGTATTAATTTATTTCAGGATATACACTTACAGAGATAATATAACCCATAGAACCATCCACAGCAGCACAAATAAATTTTACAAGTGGGAAAAAAAACATTTGAAATTCCTGTTTTTCACAGAGACGAGGAGGAGCACACAAAATTGCAGAAACAATGAACAGAACTGAGGTAAAGCAGGTAGGATTTGGAGAATTTCAGGTAAAGTCTTCAAAAGGTGAATATTATTATAATGTTTCTTATAATAAGTTATTATGTTTTTTATAAAATTACATTTTATATTTATTTTAAGGTGCATGAAACAATTTGGTACAATAATGGAGCAAGTAAACAAAGCAACCACTTACATGTATGCAGTTTTAACATATTAATTGTGTATAGATTCTAAATGCTAATACTGTAGAGATACTTATAATTAGTTACATTTATAGTTTTTAAGTAAATATTGTACTTTTCTTATTTTAAAAAATATGTGATAATTCGATATAATATCACTCGTAAGTTTCTTGCAGTTTCTTCTTACGAGCTGTAATCGAAACTGCCGATTTCTTAAATTAAATTGGATTTTCAACATATCTAGTGTATTTTTTCCATAATAATTTACCTAGGTAGGTATATTTTATGCCACACCTGTGTGCCATGTAAAATATGAGTGAAACAATAATATTCTCTAGATTATCATTCCATTCATTAAAAAAATTTCATGGGCAAATGCTTATTATGCATAATAATTTGATGTCAAAATAATAAAGAAAATAATTAACAATATTTAATCACAATAGATGTTTTATTACATAATAATATGAAAAAATCAAATATAAAGTCTTACAAAAATAAATAGTTTCTTAACAATATTAAAGAAAGTACACCTATATAAAAATAATTTCTCTTCATGTAAGTTACTTATCTCAGATCTTGCAAAAGAATGCTTCTTTCTGGAGGGACATTTTACTCCTCCACGTCTCTGTGAAAATCAGGAATTTCAAATGTTTTTTTCCCACTTGTAAAATTTATTTGTGCTGCTATGGATGGTTCTATGGGTTATATCATCTCTGTAAGTGCATATCCTGAAATAAATTAATACTGTATACAAACATTCTACTTAAGAATACATTACAAAAATTAACTCGTCAAAGCACATAGGTGTAACAAAAATATTTTCTGATGATGTATTGTATAAGTATAAATTATAACAATATTAGTTACCTTTCCAAGTATATATAGATACTAAAATGTAAGATGTCAATAACTACAGCTGCTTTCTTCACAAGCAGACTGATTATAAGCTTCGATACTTATTTTCATTTCCTCCATTGTACCTATATGCCCTTTTTGTATGAGACTGTCTCTTTGTATGGTCTAAATACATTACAATCTGAGTGGAAATTCTGTCAGAACCGTCTTCGTTTGATATTATATGGATCTAGGTATGCCTAAGACATATTTTTTCAAGATATCCATCTTTATGTATCACTTCAAGCACTAAAGACTATGAGATTATATCCACTTTGTACCTGCAAATCAGAAAAAAACAGTACTATTAGTATATTTATTACCTACTATAAATTAACTCGAACAAACTTTTAAGTAAGTAGTTGAAATTATTTTGAAATATTACTTTAATAGCATTAAATCTGAAAACAAATCTATACTCTATACATTGAAATGAACTTACCAAAACAGTCTTAAATTATTCTCGATATAGTAGTATTTCCTTGAGTCCTATTTCTCGGAGAATACTTAAATATACTAAATAAATATGTCTCTAGAAAGTAACTATCTAAAATTATTCATAAATAATGCAAATTCACAAAGAAATCGTTAAAATTACACATCTTGACCAAATGTAAACAAAAACCTTGTTTTTACCGCTAACCTCTAAAGTCGAAGTGTGACGTCGAGTGGGCGGACCTATCACCCGATTGGCCAGGATCCGGTGAGTTTTAGTGGCGTCTCGTAAATTAGCCATTTCGGTGAAAGGTTATTGCTTATCCATTGTATAGATCAGTGCTCGTAATGCTCACTTTGACTAATGAAATGGGAGAACAGTGACATAATGTGAAATGTCGATCAGCTTTGTATCGTGATCTTAGCACATACAGTTTTCTTATCGCATAAATTTGACTTAGGAAGAATTTGCATATTTATTAATTTGTAATTTTGAAGTAATTCTATTTCTATCAATTTTTGACTAGTATTTAGCTTATTTTTTAGAATCTTTCTTTTAAATAAACTTTTTTTGAGGACTTTTCATTTATTTGGCACTTATTTAAAAGTGTGCTTAAGTTAAATTTAATCATTATTTTTTTTTTTTGAAGTAGACTTGAGTATCAGATTTATTGACGAATCTTGTATTTTTAAATATAGTTTAATCATTCATTAATGATCTTGTATTTTGGAACATAGTGTTATCAAATTCATTGACGAATCTTGTATTTTTAAACATAGTTTAATCATTCATTAATGATCTTGTATTTTGGAACATAGTGTTATCAGATTCATTGACGAATCTTGTATCTTTAAACATAGTTTAATCATTCATTAATGATCTTGTAATTTGGAACATAGTTTTATCAGATTCATTGACGAATCTTGTTTTTTTTTCTTTTAATCATAGTTTAATCCTTCACTTACAAATCTTGTAATTTTTGATCGTAGATTTAATTTTTAAGTAAAAGAGTTTGAAATATTTTGATGAGATTGTTTCAATTACTATTCATTATTGTTCATATTTTTTGTTTAATATCAACCAACAGTCTGGTCTAAAACAAGTTTTTTCTGTTTGCATATTTTCACGGAAATTGGTCAAAGAGCTTGGATTGATAATCAAGCATCAACCGAGTTACCATTGCAGCATTAGACGTATCAGCTCTATAAGACGTTTATGCCCTCTGATGTTATCCTTACCCATAAAGACCTAACAAATAACAGGCAATTGGAGAGAAAAGGAACGAGGTGAAGAGAAGTGTGTCCAACCAGGGTTGAGTGTCTAAGCTAAGTATTTTATTTGCAAACGTAAAAATCACTGCTGGATCAGAATTTTTTTTGGTTTTGACTAATTTCAAAAATTAATATTTTAATTGTTTTTTTTTCTATCATCAATTTAATTCTTCAACTGTAGAGGAACTCTGTTCAACAAACCTGTAATTTGGATTGTTTATTTTAATAGTATTTATTGAAATAAAATTATTGTAAATTTGTTTTAAGAACATTTTTTATTTCTGGCAAGAACGAGATTCTGCAGTTCTCAACGTCTATCAAGTGACTTTTGTTAGCTTTTAAGCTTTTATTGGTGATACTTGACAGTTCTTTGAGAATTGAGGAATTTCTGGCGCCCAAGAAAAAAAATCCTTACTAACCAATAAAATAAACTCGCGACCTATCCGGCAACTTAGAATATTTCCAAAAAAACATCAGGAACTTAAAATGTTACAGTGTTTAAATAAAAACGATATGAATGAAGTAAATTTATTAAACGATAGTAAAATAAATGAACCAATATTATCTGACGGTTTTATTTCTTATTCGACCTTCGATACAAACCACGTTTTATTATCAACCGCAACGATATTTATCGTAGACAATATCGGATGTTGGCATAAATGTAATGTTTTACTCGACTCGGGAAGTCAATCAAATTTAATAAGTCAAACCCTATGTAAAAAGTTAAACTTAACGTGTGAAAAAATACATTTACCCTTATCTGGAGTAAACCAAATCGTAACAAAAATCTCGCATCGAACTTATACGAATATAAAATCGAGATTTAATTCATTTCAAGTAGGCTTATCATTTTTAGTTTTACCCGTTATTACTGAAAAATTACCCCTATTTAAATTTGATAAAACAGTTATAAAGTATCCTAAAAATATTAACTTAGCGGACGAACATTTTAACGTACCAAAGGAAATTGATGTGTTACTCGGTGCAGGGATCTTCTTTGATTTGCTCGAAACCGGAAAAATAAGGTTAGGGAATAATATGCCAATTCTACAAGAAACGCGCTTGGGATGGATATTTAGTGGGATTTTAAGATTTTATGAACAACATGAAAAATCCATTTGTAATTTCACCGCAAAAGTTACAAATCGAGATTTACACGAATCTTTAACGAAATTCTGACAAATCGAAGAATTATCTAGCGAAAAAATATTGTCTAAAGATGAACAATATTGCGAGGACTTTTTTAAAGAAACGACTACGCGAAGTATCGACGGAACATTTATCGTTAAATACTCGTTTAAACAAGAATTTGAAAAAAAATTAGGTGAGTCGAAATCGGTGGCTTTAAAACGATTTAAACACTTAGAGGCGCGATTAGGAAAAAACGAAGATTTAAAAAATCAATACACGGATTTTATGCACGAATATGAGACTTTGGGGCACATGACATTTAAATGTAATTTAGACTCTGATAAATCGGTAGAAAATCAATCATTTTTTATGCCATACACTTCTGTTCTAAGAGGCTCGGTAACAACGAAGTGTAGAGTAGTTTTTGACGCGAGCGCTAAAAGTAACACGGATGTTTCATTTAACGATTTGATTTTAGTGGGACCGACAATACAGGCAGATCTTTTCTCGATACTGTTGCGATCCAGACTTAGAAAATATATTATAAGCGCGGACATTAAAATGATGTACCGATGCATTTTAATCGATCCTAGCGAACGTAGTTTTCAACAAATTTTATGGAGGCCGAATTCTCACGAACCCATAAAGGTTTATAAATTAAACACGGTCACATACGGTACGGCTAGTGCACCATTTCAGACCACGCGTTGTGTTAAAGAACTCGCAATACAAAATAAAGAAAAGTATCCCAGAACATCGAAAATAATAGAAGATTCATTTTATATGGACGATCTTTATTTAAGTGTAGACACGCAAAACGAAGCGATAGAAATATATCACGAAATTACAAATATTTTATCCGAAGGTAACTTTACTTTAAGAAAATGGTCAGTGCCAAGTTACATCCTTGGTCGTCGGAGTGAAATGGACAAATGCATAAATTGTTTAAGTGCAAATCAAATATATTAACATAAAATTAATCCGCAACAATAATTAGATCATATCATTTTAAATATTGTGTACAAATATAGATATCAAGATTTTTTCCAGAATATTTTTATACGGATTGTTTTCCGTCGGAGCACTTTAATATTATCTACTAAAAATATCTGTATAAAATTGACACTTTAATAATGGTGACACTGTTGATTGTTTAATATCTTTTTAATTCGAATACGCAATTATTAACTTGTAGACAACATTTCAGTTTTTTGCAAAAAGTATTCTTATTAAAGTCTATAAAATATATATATAAAAAAGGTAAGCTCACAGATGACCCCGATGATAAGACCCATATGCCAAATATTTATCAGTCAAAATTCTAGCCCCTTCAGTAACAGCCAAATGTCTATTATCGTTTACGCTATTTAATAGTCTATTATCTATAGTCACAATCCTATTGTCATTTATCAGTGTCCTTCCATTATCCTGCACTAATAATCTGGTAGGTTCAACAACATTCACCACTAATCTTGGGTCGTGTACCAATAGCCTCGAGTCGTCTGATATGATGGTTCTGTTGTCAGCCAATAAGTGAGCGGTATCGGCAAGTAACCTCGACGTGTCATGTGTGGTGTCTGATTGCAGCATTCTCATTGGTTCAGTCTGCATCAGGCGCGTATCTAAAAGAAACAAATTTCGCTTTGTAACCAAGTAATGAATCATTTATGTAGCCTCACTGGCCACGTTTTTTTAGTATTGAAAATGCTATTGCGATCACATTATGGAAATTTAATAAGAATGTCGTGACCTCGACCACCGCATACGGATATTGGATTTCGTGACCTCGACATAATGAAATGCCGAGCATTTAAAGATCCTTTACACAAATAGTGCACTATGTAAAAATCGACCTCTCCTATTGGTCGATCCATCTCTTATTACGATATGTGTGCGTGATGCAATCGGTTTCTGTGAAGGGCTCTCGTGGTGTGGAAGACGCGGGTTCGAACCCCATTGCTTTTTTTTTAAGATTATGTTTCTAAACAGCTTTTTTTCTTGATTTTGGATATGTCTTGGGTTAGCACCTGGTTAGTTATCTTTTCTTAAGCCCCCGTAGCGAGCGAAGCGAGCGGAGGGCCATACGGATCGACCAATGGGAAAGGTCGATTTTTATATAGTGCAGTATTTGTGTAAAGGATCTTATAACGCAAATGCCGACACTGAATCGGCGCGGTTAACACTCAGTAAATAAAATATCTTGTTTGTGAAAAGACGTAACGGATACTTTGACGACATTGACGGTGTGTTGTGGGTTATTCTAAATGTTCGAATTATATTGTTGAATAAGGTAAGTCAGTGATATTTTATACTGTGATTTCAATCTAAATTTAGACCGTAAAGATTAAAATGCAATATTTTTATTACTTATTAGAAGCTCGATTAGAAGATACAGGGTGATTCTCAAAATATGTCGATTTTATGACATAGTATCTGTAAAAAATGTTAAATATGACAGTTTCGCTATTTAGGAACCGATTTGAGTGAAATTTTATAAGGGGGCTAGGAAAAATAAATGTTAAAAATGTCAAATTTGACAGTTTCGCTATTTATGAACCGAATTAGATTAGAGAAGATGATGAAGGAAAATATTCTATGACGTACTTAGTACCTATCTGTCAAAAATGTCCAATTTGACAGTTTTGCTATTTATTAATTGATTTAAATCAAATTTTATAAAAAGATTAAGGAAAATAAAAGAAAAACAAGTTTTAACATACGTAGTACCTGTCAAAAATGTTATATTTGACTGTGTCGTTATTTACGAACCGATTTGAATGAAATTATTTAATTGGACTGGGAAAAATTTTAAAAAATAATTTTATGAACTTATTTAATTGTAACTAGGAAAAATTTAAAAAAATTCTTTTATCATAGTATCTGTTAAAAATATCAAATTTGACAGTTTCGCTATTTATGAAACGAATTAGATTAGGGAAAATAAAAGGAAAATATTTTTTGACGTAGTACCTATCTGTCAAAAATGTCAAATTTGACAATTTCGTGATTTATTCACCGATTCGAATAAACTTTCAGATTAGATTAGGGAAAATGAAAGACAAATATTTTTTTGACAAAGTATGTATGTCACAAATGTCAAATTTGACAGTTTCGTTATTTATGAACCGATTTGAATGAAAGTTTAGAATCAGATTACGGAAAATAAAAGAAAAATAATCTTTGTGACAGTATCTGTCAAAAATATCCGGATTCCTTATTCTTGCGGGCAAGAGTAAGGACTGATTCTTGGGGTCTCAGATAAAAAGAACTCCAAATCGCGTATTGTACTCGACTTACGGGCCGGATTTCTGTAATTACCAAGCATATCACTGTGTTATTGTACATACATTCTTTATTTTTGTATATAGCAAGAAACTTAGCGTTTTTGCTGCACATTCTTCAATTCGGGGACGGATCCCCGACTTTTAAGCCGGCAAAATGATTGAATCGGATGATGGAGATATTTCTATAGCATCTAACATTTCCCACACGTCCCCTGATGAATTTATCCTTGAAAAGACAAGGAAAATTTACCGTCGAATGACGCAGTACACTGAAAAATGCAAGGCGTGCTGCTTTTTAATTGAACCATTGCGATCTGTGTCAGGCAAGGAGCAAAAAGTGCACACACACGAACTAAACAAGGCAATTGATCACCTAAAACTAGAGCATGGTTTAGCCACCTCTAAGAAGAAGGAAAGTGTGCAACCAAAAATCGATACGGGCAGAAAGAAGCCTAAAATCGACAAGAAAACCACCGACTCGAAACCGACTACCCTCACCAAGGACGCCACAGCCCCCAACCCGACAGTCATGCAAAAAACACCCTTGGAGCCTACCCTACAACCGGCTGCTACCCTAAATAAAGAAAATGTAAATAGTGTAAATATTTTTCCCCTCGCCTCCACTTCTGTGCACGCGGTATCACCGAGCTCAGAAAATACTGTCTTTAAAGCACCCTTCAAGACCCTCCCCTTCAAAAAACACGTCAAGATAGCGCAGCTTGACGGCGGAGGCCAACCACCGATTCCGACGCAAAATCGGTATGAACCCCTGTCCGATATGGAGGAAGACATCACGAGCGAAATATCGTCGGTCGCAAGTAGTGCTAGGAAAACTACCAAGAAAACTAGCACTAGAAATGCAAAGAGAAAATCAGAAGTACTTGATGACTCGCAGAAAACACCTGCCAAATCAAAGAAAAAGAGCTCTATCCCGCCAATTGTGATTCTGGGCAAATTACAAAATCACGAAGCCTTACAAGCAGACCTTAAGAGACATCAAATCACAAAATACACTTTAAAATACACTAAGAACACAGTCATCGTCTATTGTGAGCTTGAAAAGGACTGGGCCTTTTTAAAACGCAGTTTAGACCAGGAACAGGTGCAGTACCACACATATGCTGAAACTGCCCAGAGAACAAAAGCATTTGTCTTAAGGGGGCTAGATGGAGACATTCAAGTCACCGACATCAGACATGAATTGACCGACCTGTACAATATAGACACCAAAAACATATACCTCATGAAGAGAACTCGAGTGCCTTTATACCTGGTTGTCCTTGATTCAGCTTACACACTCAAAAAGCTGAACCAAGAGTGTAGAACCGTCCTAGATGTGCGTGTCACCTGGGAAAACCGCATTTCGGATAAACCAATTATCCAATGCAAACGTTGTCAGGGACTGGGCCATGCCGCAACGTATTGTCGCAGGAATTTTAAATGTTCTAAATGTGCGGGCCCTCACGAGATTACGTCGTGTGAGGCTACAATAATAAAGTGTGCCAACTGCGGGGGCGATCATCGCTCGATAGACAATAATTGTCCAGTGTACGTCTATAAGCTTGGCCTACTAGCACCACCTAGAGCCAAGCAAACATACAAGCCTGCACCGCCACCGGCTAGACCCGCGTGGCAAAACAACCAACAACACACTGCAGCTGGCCAGCGAAGAGGTCAGGGCCAAAGCAATGGCCAACAACAAGAACGGGAAGAAGACGGACGTAAGAGGCAGCCCTATGACCGTCACTTTCCCGACACCTTGGGAAAAAATAAACCTCAACTATTGGGAAACAATAATGTAAGTGCTAGACATGATTGTACAAATTCTAACATAATATCACAAACTGATTTTAATACCAATTTCAAAAGGCTTTCTAACACAATTAATGAAATCAATTCTTTGGTTAACATCAACGAGCTTTTCTTTGCGCTCGACGAGTTCCTCTCGATGCTGAAGTCCTGCAGTGGCGACAAGGTAGCCATTGTACAAGCCACTGTGAGATTTTTCACGGAGGAGCTCGCCAAGTACAACATATAATGTACTATAGTTTATGTTTAATATATGTAGTTGGAACTGCAACTCAATCAGGAACAAATTGGGCGAGTTCAAACAATTTGTGCATGATAATCCTTTCCCGGTTATCTTTTTATTAGAAACCCGCATCGAACCATCGTTCGTACTAAAGGTTCAGGGCTATCAAATCGAAAGATTTGAGAGACCTAACCCGCGAGCGGGGGGCGTTGCCTGCCTGATTCGCAGGTCACTCAAATATAGAAGAATCCCGAACATTGCGATTCCTATAGACCATGTCGGCATAGAAACCGAAAGCGGTTTGCGGATTATGGGGGCTTATGCCCCCCCTCGCTCCCCCTTCACCCGCGAAGACTTCCTCGCCTTCTTCCCAAACAATAGGAGGACTGTTCTGATTGGCGACTTAAACGCACCCCATGTTATATGGGGAGGTGTGTCGACAAACAGATCAGCCCGAATATTATATTCAATAATAGAAAGTAACCAGGATTTCACATTCCACCGTTCCGAGCTTCCCACTTTCTACTCAAAATTTACTCAAAATGCCTCTTATCTGGATGTTGCGATTTCGAGGGGAATCGCTGATATCTCGCCTCTACGCACAATGGATACTCTAAATTCGGATCACCTCCCAGTTGTAATTGGACTAAAAGAAAGGCACTGTGAGAGCAGGGAGACCTGCATGTCTTATAAGAACTTCAACTGGGGGGAGTTCCGACGTAGACTTAACGCGGCGACGGTGGTCCCTAAGCAGATTGACAGCGTCCAGCAATTGGAGGCTCAAGTCCAGACATTTACCTTAAACATCCAGCGTATCAGAGATACTCTAGTTCACTCAGTCAGGAAAGAGCGCCCTGCTGACTCCCTTCCTAATCACATCCTAGACCAAATCGCCTTTAGAAATAGAATCAGGCGCAGATGGCAAAGGAATAGAGCACGCATCGACCGAATTCGTGTCAATGCACTAACCGAATCAATTAAAATACAAATACGAGACTACAGGACGAACAAATGGATGGACTACATAAATACAATAAACAGACAAGATGGCTCCCTCTGGAAACTCGCCAGGAATGTCCGCGGAACCTTCGCGCCCCTCCCGGCCATTCAACACAATGGACTGGAAGTCATCAGTGACCAGGGCAAAGCGGAGGCTTTCGCGGACTTCCTGGAGCGCATACAC
This sequence comes from Pissodes strobi, assembly GCA_016904865.1. NCBI lineage: Eukaryota > Metazoa > Arthropoda > Insecta > Coleoptera > Curculionidae > Pissodes > Pissodes strobi. The sequence goes on from MU191930.1 coordinate 28,085, forward strand.
GGAGAAAACCCAGACACTACTCCCTTCCACACTGACGTAACCATGACAAGTAACAAATTCAAATGCCAAAAATACCCCATCCCTCCAACGACTATGAACAAACTCCTAGTCACACCACCTGAACTCAAGAAAATTCTTAGCCATCTGCCCAGAAATAAAGCCCCGGGACACGACACTCTACCCAACTCAACCTTACGTAATCTACCTAAGAAATCCCTAATCCACTTCATGCATATTGTCAACGCCATTATTCGCCTACAGCACTTCCCGACTACCTGGAAGCGCGCGAATGTAGTAATGATACATAAGGCGGGGAAAGACCCGAAATTAACCGGCTCTTATAGACCGATTTCTCTGCTGCCTACTATGGGGAAGGTGGCTGAAAGGCTCCTCTTGTCCAGGATGGGTGACATGGCCGAAAAGCTCAAGGTCCTTCCAAAAGAGCAGTTTGGATTTAGAGCCAAGCATAGCACGGCTATTGTAGCGGCAAAAATTGCTCAAGATACTATTGACGGCTTCAATCGGCAGCAAAATACCGCACTCCTCCTCCTGGACATTGAGAGGGCTTTCGACAGGGTATGGCATGACGGCCTACTATACAAAATGTATGTCAAATATAGCTTTCCTATGCATTTAGTGGCGCTGATACAGTCATACCTTGCCGAACGCACCTTCTCCGTACGGGCTGGTGGGGCCGAATCGTCTATAAGGCCACTAAAAGCCGGAGTGCCGCAGGGCACGGTTTTATCACCCCAGCTCTTTAATTACTACATAGCGGACATCCCATCTTTCCCAGAATCCAATTTAGCGCTCTACGCTGACGACACTGCGGTGTACACGCAATCGCGGATAGCACAGGCAGCGAAATTGAAACTTTTGGATCACCTTGACATCCTGCTACCCTTCTACCAAAACTGGAAAATTAGCCTAAATATCCCAAAGACCGAGCTTGCGATACTTACAAGAAAATATAAAGACACCGAGATAACGCCTCTCGTAATTGAAGAGACCACAATAAATGTAAAAAATGAAGTCAAATATTTAGGCATCATATTTGACAGAAGGCTAAACTTTAGCAAGCACGTCCTGCATATAAAAAGAAAAAATGAGGCTGCATACAAGAGCTTAAGCATACTGATTAGGCCGCGATCTTTTTTAAGTCCAGCAAATAAAATCATAATATACAAGGCAATAATCAGGCCAGCTCTATTGTACGGGGCCCCTGTCTGGAGCTCTGTCGCAAAAACACATAAAAACTCGCTCCAAAAGATACAAAATCGCTACTTACGTGCCGCCTTCTCGGCGAGCCGCTATACCAGAATAACAGATTTGCATGCCTGGGCAGACATCGACACAATAGAGGAACATATCGATAAAATGGCATGCAAGTTCTACAACTTTGGTATACGTGGCTCGCCGACAACTGCCGGCATAGCAGAACTACGATACAATCCCGAGAACAGGCCCACACATGGACCCGTGCATAGAGCAACATCTATCTATTTCCAACACCCTCGGCCGCCTGAATAATACACAATTCAAACGTAACACATGTACACAAGGCGTTACTACTAAGGTATTCTAAGCTACTCGGAACACCGTAAGGGAATGCACCCTAGAAAAACGTTATATAGTTCAAGATGGATAGCTAGACAGTTGATCTAGGTATTTGTACATAACAAAATCTGTACACAAGATATTTGTATATATTAGAAACGTAATTATCTCACTGTAAATATGTAATATAAATCACACTGGCAAACCAAACACCTCAGCCACAATCTAAATACCAGTAGAGAATATCTATAGACTCTGCCTCAGCTGCCTGTGACTCCTTTACTGGACCGCAAATTCTGGCGGAGCTCGTTTGATTTGAACCTGACTGAACAGGCCGTTGCCTGACACGCAGTTCCATCTGTCCTGCACAAAAGGGCACAGTAATGTGCCCCCAAAAGTATTAAGCTAGGTAACCAAAGAAACGAGAAAGAGGTTTTTTCACATAGTTTTTCCTCTGATTCAGTCCGCACCTTTCGAAAAACTGAATAACAAGCACACACTCCACAGTAGCCTTTAAAGGTAACGAACATTTTACTATGCTTGAAGGGTAAGAGGCCCATAGAAGTAGATTTGTATCATCATGTACTAGTACATAGGGTTTTAGTTTAAGTTAGAATAGGCAGGCCATCAGCCGTGAACGATATGAGTAGAAGCGAGTAAGCCGATAGCCGGTAACGCAGTGCGAAGGTGAAACTTGCTGAAACACATAAATCGCAATCTAATTGCTAGGTCCCATGTAAATGAAATGGAATGTTGAAAATAAAGATTGTATTGTATTGTATTGTCAAAAATATCCAATTTGACAGTTTTGCTATTTATGAACCGACTTGAAAGAAATCTTAGAATTAGATTAAGGAAAATAAAAGAAAAATAATTATTGACATAATCTGTCAAAAATTTCAAATTTTACAGTTTCGCTATTTATCAATGTTTTAAAATTCTTGTTTACTAGGTTTAAATTTTTTAACATAGTATCAGCGAATATTAACTATGACAAGAAGGCCCACTTAATGGCAAGAGAACGCTACAAAGGAATCGTCTTCATTGCCTGGTAACGTTCGGCGAATTTCGCCGCACACAGGTTGAATTTAAATAAAAGCTGGCCATAAACTATATTTTCGTTTGCGTTATATCTAATCAAATTTATGACGAAATTATTTATAGCACTCTAATACTCTATTTGGCTTTGTAAAAAACACAATTGATATCTTCTGAATTGTTTGCAGCGCCCTGTCAAACTTACGTTATGGTTTTTTTTATTATTATCACCAAATAAATATTTTGATAAAGTTTGTATTCAACTGGCTGTTTCAAAAATCTGTTAACGTTTTTAATTAGTTATTATTGATAACAATACTCAAGGTATGTAATAACTAATATTGAAAAGATTTTGATTTTGTGTTAATGATTTCACCATATTTCCGAATACTAATATTCTGACAAAAGACATCAAGAAGAAAATGTTGCTCGAATTTGCCCCATCTTTTAATATTCAATTAAGTTTTGGCGTTTTGGGTGATTTTAAAATTGGTTAAAGGTTTCGCACAATATTTTTACTGTATATTTCATTCCTATTTTGTAATACAAAACAACTAAAAAATAGCGATATTATCTTATATCGAATATTGACTCAACTATAGAATTTAGGCGTGAAAATTAATCTGACAAAAGAAAAGGATGAGCTGTCTATGGCCGCCGCGTCAAAGGTCGCCTGATTGTTTTATTTGTATCATGGCCTGCCAATATTCTGCTAGTGTTCGCGCGGGGAAAGAGACATACTGTTGACATGCCGCCGCGGAGAGTGATCCTTTTTATCATATAGTTTTGCCCAAATACATAATAAAAAGATAAAGACTGATGTACTATACTGCTAACGTGCGAACACTCCGTTGAGGATATGTGTTGTGTTATACCTAATTGTGCAACAACTGAAGCCAGATTATCAGAAAATGGAGCGTCGAAATGTTCCCTTATTGGCTAAGTTTGTAACGTGAGCAGTTTTCCCTGCTGCTGTCTTGTTTGAGCATTTACGTTTTTCTGTTTTTTTTTTGCTTCATATGTTGTACTGAAAGTATTTTCAAATGTCATTTAAATTACCCTTAGCGCAACGCATTATTAAATTGGAATTTTAAAAGCTATATCTGTTGTAAATTTATCGGTACGGGTGGGCAAGAAATTGGATAATCGATTAAACGCTTAATATTTTAGCAAATAACTGAATAATCGATTATTCGAAATAATCGATTATCGATATTTTCTGAAATATTAATCGATAAGTCGATTAATTGGTAATATCTTAAAAGTGAATCGAATAATCGATTATTGTCGCCCACCCCTAATCCCATAATATTGTAGTAAGTGAAACTGAAGCTGAAATTTAGAATCATTATTGCTGATGCAAGACTGATGTTATTATAAAAAGAGGTAATAAATAATTTGGCTGAATCAGCAGAAAAAAAATTTATAATTTAGTTTTAATTTGTAAATATGACTTTGATATTACCTTGGGATAGTATATAATCAAGTGTTTTTGAACAACAGCTGCACTGATGCTTCTATATTTTTTACTAGTTTCGCCCCTATTAGATTAATTTTTAAAAATAGCGATAACTCTGAAATACATGTATGGCAAAATTGCAGGCCCTCATCAACGCGTTTCTGTCGTCCGCTTAATATTCATTTTGCTCGTAAGACTCCTGAATTAACCGTTGCAAAATCAAAATTTGGATCATCGAATTAAAAATTTAAAACCCTTTTTTACCACGAAGGAGCCCTTAATTTTCAAAATCATT
>MU191931.1:11278-32428 GCA_016904865.1 Pissodes strobi
AATAATGTAATATTTATTTTACTTTATCTCTTCAAGCAAAGGCAGAAGAAAATAAAAATAAAATAGATTATTTCCAGTTTTGTACGGATATCTCCGAAAGTAGACGGAATTTTCTAAATTTCTTGACGGCATGTCAATCACCCATAAATTGCGCAACTTTGGCACAATTTAAACGACCTCATATTTCTTACGGCTTTCGAGATACCTATACAAAGGAACCAATATGTAGCACCCTGAATATAATCGTTATTATCATTTTGATTAGTGAATTTATTGTTAAACGACTGTAGCTCGCTTGCTTTCTATATCGTATATATTACCGTTATTTCTCGTAATTGGCTGTAAGCCTCTTGGCAGTAATTTCTTTCGCATAACTGCAATTTGCAACTTTAACTTTTCGCCTTAACACTGGTATCGAACTGAGCTCAATTCATTCTCACCGTAGGTACTTATCGGCTAGGTATATATACTTAATTTATAGAGTAATTCATTGATTTAATAGGTCTCTATTAACGGCTTATTGATATTATCGCTGCATTGGGATTAATTTAGATGTTTGTATTGATTATTTTTGGTACTTTATGACCGAATGAATGTTTTGTTTTTCAAAATGTATGTTCTTTTTTTCGAAACACCTGTCACCTCATTCGAAAGCTATTTTCAAGACCTTTTAAATTAGATGTAACTCACTGTTCTAGTGTAAGTAGTTCTTAAGATATATCGATTTCTCTTAGTATATGTTTAGGGAAAATGGTCACTTTTTGATTTTCAAAAATTAATTAAAAAACTACTTGTCAGAAAAAATTAAATTTGGGATTTTTTAGCTACTAGATAGGTAAAATGACTGTTCAAAAATTTATCAAAATCGGAGAGGTCACCTGCCAAACCTCTGGTTGATTTGAGTTGAAATAACCCCTATACCTACCTATTCCTGAATAGAATAAAGTCCACTATACCATGGCCATTCTACCATCCTACAGTAGCTACTGTATCACCGTTGTCGGTACAGTGGCCATTTTATCTTATAGTTTTGCAAAATGAATAATATCAGTAGTTTTTCTTTTTTCGGGCACCATAATATTGTATTAAGAGGAAAAATGGTGTTTTTAATGTCATCCTATCAGATTTAGTAAAAAGTGAAAATTTTGATTTACTTAACTTTTTACTATCCCCTATAGCTCTTCTAAGGGAAAAGAAAGTGAGAGTTTGTCAAGAATTTTGTATGAAAACCCTTAATATTAAATTAATAATGGCTCAATAATCACAGCATCTAAGAACAGAAATTCTCGTGGTGTATTTGAAAATGAAGACAAACAAGGAAAATATCATCTACAAGCAAAACACTCGACATTGATGTTGCAAGACTTGGGGCTCATATTGAAAGTTTTTCCACAATGGAAAACCCGAGGGAAAACCATTACAATCACAAGTCTCCATGATGGCGTCGAACGAAAACTTGACAGACAATAAACAGCGCAATAAAGATGAAAAAAAGTGTGTGTTTTCACTGTAAGAAAAATGTAGAAAAGTTTGTTAAATGTGCAAAATGTAAAGAGGTTTTCCACCCATTGTGTCTGACCAAATAGAAGGTAAACAAAATGTAGTTTTTGTACATAAAGCAGAATGATCTCCGAGCCCAACAATGACTCCAAAATTGTCCTCTTAAAAAGGTTGGTAGATGAAATGAATAGCAAGAACAGTGTACTTGAAGAAAATGTATGTTTGTTGAAGGAAAAGCTGAAAAATGGCCCTGAAAGAGAAAACATCCAAAATATTCCGAAAGCGCATTCCAAACATTCCCATCATTCCAGAATTACCGAAACGATCCCCATCACGCAAGTGCAAGCGCAACTTGAGAGATTGTCACTAGATGGAAATGGAAGAAATCCTAAATCTCAATGGAAGCCAATACCGAAATCCAAAAATTCAGAAAACGCGCCGGTTATAATTGAATCTATCAATAGAGCAAGTAGGGATGAGCCGATAATCGATATCGATGACAAAAATGCTGACTTCGTTTTTGTGGACGCGGACGAATGGAGGAAACTAAATACAAGAATTATAATAACGAAAAAAACAAAATCGTAAGATGGATCCACAAGGCAGACCTGCTCATATCAAGGAAAGCGAAAATGAATTAAAAGCTACAAAAATATATGCCTGGCTTTTTGTCTCTGGCTTTACAGCTGACACAACAGCGCTAATAAAAATGACGTCACTGTCCTGGAAACAAAAAATATACCGCTCCTTCAAGTTTGAAGTTCCCCAGTAGCAGATGGATGACGTAATGAATGCTGCCTTCTGGCCAAGGGATATTGTAGTAAATAATTTTTTAAACTTAAAGAGAATAGCCCTTGGATGAAAAGATAAGTCATGGAAGAGAGAAGTTTTGTTTCAGATTTCTTCATTGTAATATGTAGTCAGTTAGGAATAAATGTCATGAATTAGATGAATTCTTGGCTGGCCAGTCCTTTGGTATGGTGGCAATGACTGAACATTGGCTGACCACAGATGAACTTAGGACTTTTAAACTAAATGGTTATACAGTGAGTGTATATACTGCATGAAATGAATATAGAGGTGCAGGTACTCTGATACTAACCAATGAAGTGCTGAAACTCAACTGAACAGCCAGCTTCATAACAATAAATGTTGAGAAATGTGTGGAACTTTCCTCTGTGTTGGTCAAACCTTTTAACTTTTATGTAATTGTCTACAGATCCCCATGTGTTGGAGTTTTGGTTCCTTCTTGGAGACCGTGGAGTATGTCCTTCAGCGGGCTGAGGTGACAGGGATACTGTCCTGGTAGTTGATTTTAATATTCCACTTGGCACCCAAAATAGGGAGGCCACTTCACTTTGTGATCTTCTGGCAAGTTATGATATTGAAAAAATTATCAAAGGACTTACTCGTGGAGCTGCTTGCCTCAACAATGTCTTTGTTAATGTTGCCACAGTGTCCGCCTCAGCGGGGACATTACAGCTGGGACTTTCCGACCACAATGCTCAGGTGGTTTCTTTTAGCATGAAATTGATAAATAAACTTTTAGACCTTTAACGCAGAAGGGGTTAACTCGGTTTTATAATATAGTAGATTCATACAAGTGGGATTTGATTGTCGATACTGATAAATCTGTAAATGAAAATTTTGAAACATTTACCGAGCTTTTAAGGGGGGCAGACGTGCAGTCGTTTCCGTAGCGAGTCTACACGGTTAGATCTGACGGACCAAACAAAGTAGAGTGGTTTAATGACGCATTACGCCTAATGAGGGACAGGGTGTTTTTCTTGCGGGCAATATGACACCCCAGATAATCGAGAAGAGTTAAAGTCATTTAGAAAAGCATACCATCAAGCTGACTTAAACCAGAAATGTGTATAACAATTAGTACCGCAAAAAATCCCACCAAATGCATGTGGGACATTAATGATGGGGGGAGAGGGGATTAAAAAAAAAACAAAGTTATAAAAATAGATCTTTTAGTAGTGTAGCTCGGAATCTGAAAAACCAGATACCAAAAAGTGATAGGGATCACATTTATTGGGGAAGTCACTTTTAATAAAATTAGAGGATGAATTCGCTCAAAAACACTGTACTGACGCTTATGGGCTTTCAGTAAAATTAATTAAAACTATCAAAAACTTAATAATAAATCTACTAAGTTCATTAATCAGTGCTTTAAAGAAAATATTTTCTCTAACATTTTGAAAAAAGCGATTGTTATACCCAAGGTTATACCTATCTACAACAAAGGCGATGGGACGGATGTGTCCAACTCTCGTCCTATCCCACTGCTCCCAATATCATCTAAAGTCCTAGAAAAGTGCATGGCAGCAAAAATTAAAAACTATTTTGAAAATGACAAAATATTTCATGATGGTCAGTTTGGTTGCAGGGAAGACAAATGGAGCATTCTGGAGCTCTGTAATATTATGGACTCTTTTGAAGACTTGCAATATGACCTTGTACAACTTTTTGATCTAAGTAAAGCTTTTGATTGTGTCTTTCATGATATCCTTTAGAGCAAGCTAAAGCTCTACAAATTTAATAGCAATAGCATTCAGATACTAAGATCATATCTGGAAAACAGATACCAGACAGCCAGGGTGGGTATTGTCTGGAGAAAGTGATTGATGTGGGGGTTTTGGGACCAATTCTATTCTTAATTTATATCAACGATTTGCTCATTAACGAGTCCACTGCAAAATAGTAGTCTCTTCGCTGATCATACTGCGCTTTCACTGCGGGGTGGTAAGCTTGAAGATGTTTGCTCTGAGGCAAGAGAGGCACAGTTAGGAACCGAGGTATGGTTTTGGTCTAATGAACTCCTGCTAAACACTGACAAAACGCAGATCATGATATTTACGCTGCGGGATTTCAATGGGGAGAACGAAGAGCTCGACGAAGAGTCTGTCAAGTTTTTGGGGGTGCATCTGGACCCAAAACTAAAGTGAGATGTCTATGTAGAGAGTGTAACTGAAAGGCTCAGAAATTGTGTGTTCTTGTTGCGTAATTTGAAGAGCTGCGTTTCTGAGACTGCCCTCCTCTCTGCCTACTCTGTCGTGTCATGGTGTGGGGTGAGGCGGCTTTGGCCTCCAGAGTTTTCAACATGCAAAGAAAGGCTGTCAGGTTGCTTGCTGGTCATGGCTTCCGGGATGATAGCAGGGGTGCTTCCCTGATTGATATACTAACCCTTCCATCAGGATTTATAATGGAAAGTATCATTTATGTCAGGAAAAACATAGAAAACTTTCCTACCAACAATAAAATGCATGAATACCTAACATGGGGAAGGAGTGCTCTTCGGGTTGCCTACTGCAGGCTTGGAAGGTACCAGGGCAGACCGAGAACATTTGGCGGTTATACTTGTAAATGTATCTTTTACCAATAATATGTAATGAGTTGGTTAGCTGACTTTCTTGTTGGGAGGACTCAATCAGTTAAATATGGTTTTGAGGTTCCTTCTGGTGTGCCCCAGGTATCGCACTGTGGGCCAGTCCTTTTCATTCTATTTAAATCTGATGTAGGCAGGGCTATTGCCCACAGCTCATTTTTATCATTTGCAAACGACCTTACACTTTATCGTCAGGTCTCACGTTTAGAAGACGCACAACTGTTGCAAAGTGATGTTGATTCTTTTAATGAATGGTGTGGCTCGAATAAAATGGACCTCAATGTTTTCTAGGTTAACTGAACCGGTGATATTTCCTTACGAAATTAATAATGCACCAATCAAGGAAGTGGAAAGTGTTCGGGATTTGGGAGTGGAGTTTGACTTCAAGATGTCATATTAGCAGTATTGTTTCAAAGGCTGTCAGGTTTATGGGCTTTATATGTGGGTCCACAACTGATATATCTGTGAATACGTTACGGACACTGTACCGTTCGACCTATGCTGGAGTACTCATCAGTTGTTTGGTCATCCCAGTATGCTGTTCACATTACAGCCCTTGAAAGGGTCCAAAATAGATTTCTGAGAGTGGTTGCTTATAATACATTGGGCTTGGTTCGTGATGAGTATACTTATGACGAGATAAGGGTTTTCTTGAATGTACAGACAATGCAGAGCAAGCGACTTCAAAATGGATCTTTGTTTTCTTTACAAACTCTTAAGAGGGTTAATTGATTGCCCTGACCTTTTGAGTCTCATTTCATTAAGAGGATGAGAAAGGAGGACGAGAGGTTCTGAGTTGTTTAGTGTGCCCTTTCATAATACCAATTATGGTATGAATGAATCAATCTCGAGGATGCTCAGGTTTGCAAACTCAAAATGTCGAAATATTGACCTTTTTGATTGCCCTTCTAGTGCTACCTTTAAAAAGAGGCTGATGCTTTTACATGGCTAGGATAGTTTTTAAATGAAGATATCAATGTTTTTTGGAAGTTATAAATTGTATAGGTATTTATATATAATAGATGTTGAGTGGTATTTATAATTTTACTATGTTTGTTTGTTATACATTGATTAATTGTAAAAAAAAATTATTTGTAAATTGGCCTTGCCGTAAATAAATAAATATGAAAAATAAATAAATTAATTAATATACATTTTTGTTGTGTGAAATATGTAAGGTATTTTTAAAGTATGACGTTTAAATGCGTTTTTGTGAACTTTTAAGCCGTAATGTTAAAGTGGGTACTTTCATTTTTATTTAGACCCAGTTAATGGTGCTTATTAGCATTAACTGTATGCTGTTGACGTGTGTGAACATTTTTTGTATTTGCCATGAATATATATTATCTATACACTGTGGGCAAAATAAAATTGGAACCCTCTTTAATGCTTAATATTTTTTTTATTTTCAAAGGGTTTTTTACCAATTTTGGATATGTTATGGCCTAAGGTATTGGGATTAAAAAGAACTTTGCAAAGACGGTCTACTTCAGTGGCGTACAGAAAAGGGAGTATTTTTCAAAACCAATGTATTTCAGGTCGTTGCAAAAATCGGCCAGATGAAATAAAGATGTAAAAATAGTCAAAAAATATTTGAAAGGGTTCGGAATATTGACCATTAAAAAACCAGGTCAATACAAACAAAATTAAAATTGATCCATTAATTTTAATAAAATCATGTCTTGTGGGTCAAGTTAAATTGGATCCTTTTTTAATGCTTAATTACCTTTTATTTTCAAAGGATTTTTTTATCATTTTTGAATATGTTATGGCCTAAGGCGAGTGGTAAACCACCTTCAAAAATCTGAACACCGGAATCCCACTTTCTATCGGAATCCCATGGAATTCCACGGAATCCCATGGAATCCCAAGGAATCCCATGGAATCCCACGAAATAAAACTCTAATATTGAAAGGATAATTGTTTAAAGCTTTAATTAAAAACACATTGATAACTTTTCAAATACCTACACTATATTAATAAATATAATAGAGCACAAAGGGTTAGATTGTCAAAAAATTAATATGTTAAAACCTGTTAAAATGGAATATTTAAGGCTAAACACTTTTTATATGTATTAAAATTTATATTTTAAAACTTAGACATATTGTAACATAATATATGAAAAAAACAAGCATTTCATTGAGGGGGGGTTTTGGGGAATTCGAATCTGACCTCGGCGGGAACATACTTCCAATAGGTTTCGCGGTAGGAGCCGCCGTACGGATTAGACTTAAAAAAAAAGTCCTCCGCGCGATTTTTGATCCGCGGCACCTATTTCGAGAACGCTCGCCCCATAGGTTCCAAGAGTGGAAAATCGTGGTTTTCGACCCCTAAATATTACTTCGAAGAAAAACGCTTTCGTAGGTATTTTTATATTTAGGAGACGGATTTTTTTCGAACCGGAAATTCGGCTTCTACCGGTTTTTTTACCTAAATTTTGAGCTAGCTAGTTCGGGGATGGAGTGCATTGGTCCGAACCCCCACCTAAAATTTTAAGTCGCTAAGTCTCCTAGGGGCTCCTAAATAGGGACTCTTGTTGTCGTTCGACCTGGAGGGTTAAATTTCGGGTTAGGGGGGGTTTTCGACGACGCCCAGTTCGAATCCGACCTTGGCGAGAACCTAACGCCGACAGGTTACGCGGTAGGAGACGAAAATAATCGAAATTTTAATTGAATCGTTTCCTTTCGTCCCTTGAAATATAATCCCAGATCGGTACATAAATCGGTGGAACCTATCCGGAGAATAGGCGCCCGCGAGGTTTTTAATCGGTATAGGTTTCGGTATAAGGAGATGACCTGCAGGGTCTATATTTTTATGGTAGATGTATCACGTGGGCTGCTACCTGGAATTAAATCGGCAATGCCGGGCCTCGATTTTAAGGGTGGGTTAATGCTCGGAGTAATATGGAAATCGCGTGGTTTTTTTGCGATTTCTGACTAAACAGGAGCTCGGAGCGAAATTCTGACGAAACGTTACTCTGCGACGCAGAGACTCGGTTTGCCAGTTAGTAAGTACCCCCCCCCCCCCTTCCCCCCGAAAATTTATCGAGAAGTGGGGGAAATCGTGACACGTTTTTTTAACGGGTAGGTTCCGGTAGAAAAAAGAAGAAACGAAAAAACCGTATTTTTATATCGACCGAAGCTTCATTTTGTCCCATAGAAACCGGAACCTACCTGGAACCTATCGGTGAAACCTATCGGCTTTTTTTTCAATCGATTTGAAATTAGGCAAGTAGGTAGAGATCGACAAAAAAGGTTCTTTACGAAAAAAAGACAATATTCTTAGTTTTCGAAAAATCGGCCGTTTAATTTCGAGAACAGTCGTAGCTCGAAAACTACGCGTGATACGGAAAAAATACATACCACCAAAAATGTGTATTTTGACAGCCTTTAGCCCGTATGTGAGTTGCCGAACTTAAAAATTATATATGTTGGCTTTATTTAAAAAGGGAAATTTTTTCAAAAATTATTTGCTTCAAATTCGAATGCATGCATGGGGATCTCGGGAACCGTAAGAGATACGAGGTCGGTTAAATTAAGGCAAAGTTGCGTCCAATAAGATGCCGTTTTGAAATTTGAAAAATTCTGAGCACTTACGGAGATATCCGGAAAAATACGAAATTTTCCAAAATCGTTTTTATTTTTTTCTGACGTTATTTGAAAAAAATTTTTAAAATTAATAACACTTTTTCATGGCCACTTTTTCCCCTCTACAAGAAGGCATTGTTAAATTTAAAATCCGACGTTTCGTCTTCTTGCAACCATCATCAACTTATTTTTTTTAAATACGGACCTGGATATATTTTTTTGTTTTTCGTTGCGTTTTAGCCTCCGTAAGGCAATGACGTATCGCAAATTCTTGATTTTGGTTTTTGACGGTATGGGTCCAGAAAGGAAAAAAAATAGGTTTTCTTTCGCCAACATTTTGAGAAATGTATCCCCAAAGCCCCAGATTTTCCGAAACGTTGGCCAAGGGAATCCTAGTTTCTCTTGTTTCTTGACCCGCACCAATAAAAAGCCAATTTAAAAATTATTAGATAGTTGCAAGGAATACCTAAGCATAGGAAAATGGTAGAAAATTAGCTTTTATAAAATCTAAAATCTCACAAATGTTAAAGAACTAGGTACATTGAGTATTTGTTTGGGGAGTCTTCCTTCGTCCATTCGTTCGACATATTAGCTGTCTGCGTTCGATTTCTTCTACTATTGTTGTCTGGACTCCCATAGTTTGTCTAATCTGGTTATTGGGTATTTTTTCCATTCTGGATTTTCCAGCAGCTCTTCGCCAGAAGTCCATTTCTAGTGGTAATAGACGACGCTCTAAGGATTTATTCAGCTGCCATATTTCGCATCCATATAACACTATGCTATTAAAGATGGAGTTGAACAGGAGTTGTTTTTTTTGTCGGGAGATGTTTTTGGACCACAGGATTGAATTTAAGCAGCCTATAACTTGCTTTCCTTTCATAATTCTTTGTTCTATTTCACTTTCCGTGCGTCCACTGTGGTTTATTTTTGTACCTAGATATGTATATTCCTCACATGCCTTAATTATTACATTTTCATCCACGGTCAAGTTGCTGCTCTCATTCCCTATGCATAAATACTGGGTTTTTGTACGGTTTATTGATAATCCCCATTTTTCGTACTCTTTGAAGAGTTTTCGAGTCATAAATTCGAGGTCTTCTTTGTCTTGCGCTATGACTATCTGATCGTTCGCGAAGTGGAGTGTATAGAGGGTTGCCTCCTCATTTAATGGTACGCCCATTTCAGAGCAGGATCTTCTCCATTGTTTCAAAGCCTCGTTTAAATATATTTTAAATAGCAGAGGGGGGAGACAGCAACCCTGCCGTACCCCTTTCGTTACCAAGAATTCTTCTGAGAAATTGTTTCCCAATTTTACTTTTGATTTTGCCTCCTTGTACAGTTGTTTTACTGCAGCTATTGCCGTATTGTTAATTGGGGATCTTTCTAGAACTTGCCATAGTTTTTTTATTGGGACTGTGTCATAGGCTTTTGTAAGGTCAACAAATAAGAAGTGGATTTCCCGATTCCTTGCGACTTTTTTCTCATTGAGTTGCGTGACAGTAAAAATGTGGTCGATACATGATCTTCCAGCACGAAAGCCTGCCTGTTCTTCTATTTCTTGGGGTTCATATTCTCTTTCTATTATGTTTTTAAGAATTTTCCCATATAATCTACTGAAAGTACTTGTTACTGAGATACACCTGTAGTTCGCACATTGGTCTCTTGGGCCCTTTTTATATATAGGTGTAATCCAGGCTTCTTTCCAGCTTAGTGGGATTTCTTCCCCGTTTATGTATCTCGTAAATAACTCTTTGAGAAAGCTGATTAGTTTTGGTGTTCCGTTTTCTAGTAGCTCTGCCGGTATATACTCTGGACCACATGCCTTATTGTTTTTCATGGTTCTTAGTGCTTGTTCTATCCTTTCCATATCTATATTTATATATTCACCCTGTGCACGAAAATGTTCTGGTGATGTCGTAATATATTGTTCTCTAACTTCTTTAAGTTCCTTTGTGTAATGTTCTTTCCATGTATTTATTGTGATGGGCTGTATTTTAGTTTTATTTGAGGTGTTTGTTCGTAGGGATTTTATTAATTTCCATGCTTGTGATGATCTTGAGCCTCCGATATAGCTGTCGATTTCTCTACATTTTGCCTCCCAAGTTATATTCTTATTTGCCCTAATCGTCCGCTTAAAAACGGCTTGTTCTCTTTTATACGATTGTCTATGTTCGGGGTTCTCATACAATTTTAATAACAAAACAAAATTTAACTCATAAGCAAAACGCTAAAGTATAACTTCAGTGTTTTTGCGAAATGGAAATTCAACATTAACATAAAAATAGCAAAAACATACAACAAATAAATACATAATTAGGTTATTTATTTATGTATTTATTTGTTGTATGTTTTTGCTATTTTTATGATAATGTTGAATATCCATTTCGCAAAAACACTGAAGTTATATTTCAGCATTTTGCTTATGAGTTGAATTTAGTTTTGTGATTAAAGTTTTATTTATCTAGTTCTTTAACATTTGTGAGATTTTAGATTTTAAATAAAACCTAATTTCCTACCTTTTTCCTATTCTTAGGTATTCCTTGCAACTCTCTAATAATTTTTACATTGGCTTTTTATGGGTGCGGGTTAAGAAACGAGAAAAGCTAAGATTCCCTTGGCCAACGTTTCGGAAAATCTAGGGCTTTGGTAATTTTTTTCTTTCTGAACCCATACCGTCAAAAATCAAATTCAAAAATGTGATATTATTGTTTATCTAGCCCAAATTTACTCATCCTTTCATTTCAACATAAAAGCATAAAAGTTTCCAATTTAATCGTTTTTCAATATGTTGAATAAGTACGGATTTGTTTGCAATACGTCGTTGCCTTACGGACGCTAAAACGCAACGAAAAACAAAAAAATATATCCAGGTCCGTATTTAAAAAAAAATAAGTTGATGATGGTTGCAAGAAGACGAAACGTCGGATTTTAAATTTAACAATGCCTTCTTGTAGATGGGAAAAAGCATTTATTTTAAAATATTTTTTCAAATAACGTCAGAAAAAAATAAAAACGATTTTGGAAAATTTCGTATTTTTCCGGATATCTCCGGAAGTGTTCAGAATTTTTCAAATTTCAAAACGGCATCTTGTTGGACATCATATTGCGCAACTTTGCCTCAATTTAACCGACCTCGTATCTCTTACGGTTCCCGAGATCCCCATGCATGCACTCGAATTTGTAGCACCCTGTATATGCCTTTGAAAATTGTATTTTTACGTTAGTGACATGTAAATTGACCCCTTTAATCGTTTCCGTCATAAAAACGGATATTTTTTTTGTCAAAAAGTTTTTCGGAAAAATTCACGGGTATCTAATTAAAAATATAGTATAATTGAAAAAAAAACGAGATTTTCATTAAATCGGCTATGATTCGAAAACGGTAAGAGTTAGAGGGAAAATTTAAATGGGAAAAAGATGAGTCTCGTCGGATAATATAATGTGCCTTATCCAGTTTGATCGCACGACGTTTCGTTTTTTTTTGTAAATTGACCAAATGTGATTTTTATATTCTCTTTATTAGCTCGGTAACGAAAAGAGATATTTCAAATCGGTTTGCGCCAGTCTCTGCGGCGTCTTAAGGTCGATCGACAAGCTCCTACACGATTTTTCGATAAGAGTTCAAATAAGGCAGGTATTCGATAAAATGTAATTTTTGTCTCAAAATCTAGCATTTTTCTTCAGATTTCGGCACGAAATAGGGAATTTCGTAGGGGGATGATCTTTTAAATTTCGAATATCATATGGGGGGGTTCTTGGGTGCGCTGAGTTCGATTTACGTATCGAAAAATTCGTATGACTTTTCTGTATCGAAATATTTCGAAAAAATCTGAATTTTTTGAAAAATTTATTGTTTTATTTTTACCCTGAACTTTACCTGTATCTGTCTCATTGACTCATATGATGAGGATGGGAAGACCGACCTGAACGCTTTGAACGCCTGCCGATGCAGGCGGTCTACCGATTACAGAAGACACCGCGGTTACGGTCTACTATTCTAGGAAGATAAACCGTTTGTTCCTCGGTTTGTTCCTTAGATTTTGGCACAGAAAATTAGTATGACGTTCAGACGTTCACGATGCAAAAATGCAAAAAAAATAAGAGGCAAACGCTTTTTCTTCCTAGAATAGTAGAACGTAACCGCGATGTCTTCTGTAATCGGTAGACCGCCTGCATCGGCAGGCGACCTTTTGATTAATTTAAAGTACGTATTTATAACGGTCTAGGCAAAATTATTATTTCGTCTGTTATAGCAAAAAGTTGAGGAATTCCGTCGGAATTCCACGGAATTCCACGGAATCCCATGGAATCCCACGGAATCCCATGTGCTTGTACACTGTAATTCCAAGGTGGTTTACCCCTCGGCCTAAGGTATTGGGATTAAAAAGAACTTTGCAAAGACGGTCTACTTCAGTGACGCACAGAAAAGGGAGTATTTTTCAAAACCAATGTATTTCAGATCATTGCAAAAAGCTCTTTTTAATCCCAATACCTTAGGCCATAATATATCCAAAAATGATAAAAAATTACTTGAAAATAAAAGGTCACTATGCATTAAAAAAGATTCCAATTTATCTTGGCACACATGGTTTTATCAAAATTAAAGTATCAATTTTGATGTTGTTTGTATTGACCTGTTTTTTTAATGGTGAATATTCCGAACCCTTTTAAATCTTTTTTGCCCATTTTTACATCTTTATTTGATTTGGCCGATTTTTGCAACGATCTGAAACACATTGGTTTTAAAAAATACTTCCCTTTCTGTACGCCACTGAAGTAGATCGTCTTTGCGAAGTTCTTGTTTATCCCAATACCTTAGGCCATAACATATCCAAAAATGGTAAAAAACCTTTTGAAAATAAAAAAGATATTAAGCATTAAAGAGAGTTCCAATTTAATTTTGCCCACAGTGTATTTATCTAAGTTAATGAATAGACTCAAAACTAAGCATTTCCAAAGTGTATGAACTTTATACGTCATTTTGCCTAAAAAATTTCACTGCAGTTACCACACATGTATATAGAAAAATATTATAGTGCAAGAAAATAATAGTGCCAAATTTTTATCATTAAACAGTATCAGATGCAAAAAAGTGTCACGATTTAGAAGATTATAGGAATCACATAATAAGAAAAAATGATGCAACAAAAGTAAGGCTAGATCTCGAAAGTCGAAAGTCAAAAATATTTTAGGTTTAAAAAATCACAGCCAAATTTTGCTGAATACAGATATGACTACTTCGGCGATTTTTTACAGCGATTATCAGCGGTACAGCGGTTTCTTCCGATGTTATGGGAGATTTTGATGTGTAGGTATGTAATTTCATTACGCATTATTGAAGTTTTCACTTCCTTTGTGTTGTACTCTTAAACTTACGCCGTTTTTTTTAATATTCTTGTGTTATATCTCTGTTTTATCGATAACCAATAATTCAGAAAACCATTTCTTTAAAATTCACAAGTCTTTTGAAAAGACACTACCGGAGTTCTTGAAATATCTTTTCGGTCACTCCTTAAAGTACCCATTTTAGGTATTATACCCATAGGCTTATAATTTACAATACTAATATTTGAGCGATATTTATTCAACAAATTCTTCTTCGGAACCTCCTTCCAAGGGCGTATATAAGGGGAGGCACGAAGGGGGGTCTTGCCCCCCCCCCCCCCCCGCACCCCTGGAAAAAATTTATATATACGCCCTTGCCTCCTTCCCAATATTATGATAGCTACCATAATTATTAGTCTACTTACTATATTTTCCTCCACCCTTGTTTCTATTCTGTTTTGCCGAATCCACCAGGGCAGTCAATATTAGAACAAGCACAGCGAACAGCAGCTGTTTTTGGTACCACATTTTCATCACTTCTATTTGCACGAATTTAACACCAGATCTAACACTAACAAGATTTCACTGTCATTTTCTATAAAGATGTTAAATTGTTCACGTCAATATAATATTAATTATAAATAATATTTAAAAAAATTATCTAGAAAATTTAGGGATATTGAAACACTGATCTTAGTTTACTGCCCTGAAAATGACATTTTCACTGCCATTCACCGACCCTTTAAACAATTTCGGATAGGCTAATTAATGCTCTTTTTTTATGCCATAAGTAAATTATTTAAATTCTTAAAAAAAAACACATTTTTTTATAAAAATTGAAGAGCAAATTCGGATGTACGAAAAAACAAATTTATATCACACCACTCATTTCGTCCATCGCAAAAAAACCAACACTCAGTTCGTATCGTCACACTCAAAGTTCTCGTTTCTCGTCGAAATATTCTCGTCAATGCACGTGCTCGAGAGGCTGAGACGCGCGCGAACACAAACCTCTCGTCGTTTCGGTTTGAGACTGATGATCTTTTACTTTTAGACGGGCTTCTTAGGCTGTACGCCAAGACCGATTTAGCTTTTGTCTTTCGGAAGGTGAGGTACTGCCGGTGGCGCGGCCCGCCGAAGGACCAGAAATAGCATCCAGTGACCGGTCCTATTGCAATATTTCCTTTTAAATCAATAATCACGTTGATAATTCAAACTGGTGACATTTTCAACGATAAAATTGTTTAATTCTACGTTTTACCTATACGCATTTATGCAATTAAACCAGATGTTATCTATTTGTATGAGAAAACAGTACCTTAAGGAAATAGTAGTCTTGTTGCTACTCATTAATACATATAAATTTTTTACATTTTAACTAAGAATCATTTGAATGCAACAAACAAAAATTAAAAGTAATCAACTGCCCCAAGCAAAAACACAGTAACTGATAATTTCCTCAAAATTGGGATTTTTCAATATTCGAGTTGCTGGGTTTCCGAGGCATATTTTGGTAGTTGAATTATTAAAATTGGTTATTAAATATCGGACATGTTAGATTGTCCATATCTAGTATAATAAGCGCAAACCTTTCCAAATCCCCACATAAAAACACAGCAACTGCAGGACCCCACGAAAAAACGAAGCAACTAACAGTCTATTTACTGTGCTTATGCGTGGGGAATTTATTCCAATATTCATCCCGAAAGTCTATTGCCAATACCGCGTTTTAATTGTCATTAAATGATCTTGTCGGGATTTTGATTTTCGGATTTTCGATATAATTGCGATTTCAATATTGCCAGGGTATTATTAACTTAACCGGATTTTGATTGCAGGCATTTTAAAATGTCAAGAAGTTTATTTATCGACATTTTAATTATCGGAGTTTGACGTAACGAGATTTTGATTTGTCGGCTATGCCATATAGTCGCAAATTTAATTTGTTGACATTTTCGTTGCTTTTTATGTATAATCGAGATTTCTCTTTGTCGCAAATTTAACTCTCGGCAATTTAATTGTCGTGTAATTGTTTTGTCAGGATTTTAATTTTCATATTTTCTATATAGTTGCGATTTCGATATTGTCAGAAATTTAATTATCGGGATTTTGATTATCGGAGTTTGACATAATAGTTTTTGATTTGTCGGCTAAATCATATGGTTTGTTCGCTGTTTTTTTATATTATCAATTTTTTTATATTGTTGGAAATTTAACTGTCGACGTTATAATAGTCGTGAAATTATTTTGTCGGGGTTTAGATTTTTCGATTTTTGATATAATTGCTATTTTGATATTGTCGTGCTTTTTATTTAATCGTATTTTGATTCTCGGCATTTTGATTGTCAATACGTTTATTTATCGGGACTTTGAATATCGGAGTTTGACATAATCGAGATTTTGATTTATCGGCTACATAATAGCTGTGAATTAAATTTTTCGGAATTTTCGTTGTTTTTTATATATAATCGAGATTTCTATATTGTAGAGAATTTGACTTTCAGCGCTCTAATTTTCATGATATTGTTTTGTCGGTAATTTGGTTTTCGGATTGGCGATATAATTGCGATTTGGATATTGCCAGGATTTTAATTTAACCTGATTTGATTGTGGGCATTTTGATTGTCGGAGTTTTTCTTAATATATACATATAATCCAGACTTCTTTATTGTCGGAAGTTTAACTGTCGTGAAATTATTTTTTCGGAATTTTGATTTTTGGATTTTTGATAAGATTGCGATCTCGATATTACCAGGATTTTAATTTAACAGGATTTTAATTGTCGACATTTTGATTGTTAAGAAGTTGATTTATCGGGATTTTGATCATCGAAGTTTGAAATAATTGTCGGCTATATCACATAGTCGCGAATTTAATTTGTCGGAATTTCATTGATTTTGGTATATAATCAAGATTTCTATATTGTCGGGAATTTGATTGGCGGCGCTGTAATTGTCGTGAAATTGTTTTGTCGGAATTTTGATTTTTGAATTTTCGATATAATTGCGATTTGGATATTGCCAGGGTTTTAATTTAACCGGTTTTGAATGTCGACAATTTAATTGTTAAAAACTTAATTTAACGGGATTATGATTACCGGAGTTTGACATAATCGAGTTTTTGATTTGTCGGCTATATCATATAGTCGCGAATTTAATTTGTCGTAATTTTTTATATGTAATCGAGATTTCTGTATAGTTGGGAATTTGGCTCTCCGCGTTTTAGTTGTCGTGATATTATCTTGTCAGGGTTTTGCATTTCAGATTTTCGGTATAATCGGTATTTCTAATTTATACAAATACAAATACAAATATATTTATTGCCATTACGGTTACAAATAACATTGGGTCGTCAAAAAAAACTAAAGCAAAAGTAAAACTTAAAAATAACCTAAAATCAACTAAGAGTAAGACTAAATTAACACCTAACGAAAAAACAAAAAAATGAAACAAGTAATAAAAGAAACAATCAAACAATCAAAGTACAGCCAATTACCTGGACGGTCATGATTTAAAAAATTGTAGCAAAAGACAAACAACAAATAAAGGTATAAAACAGCAATTGAAAACTAAAACAGTTTGACGAAAATTAGCATAAAAGAATACAAGGACATTCCTGGTCACTAACAACTAGCAATAAACGCAGGTGTGACCAAGACTGGTACTCTTCGCACTCTGATGTGCAAAATACTCATTTATAGAATAAAATGGATGAGAGCTAAAAAGGTTTTTAACTTTCCTTTTAAATATTATGTAAGCCGTTTCATTTCTCAGTGACGCTGGCAAGGCATTAAAAACCTTAATCCTCATGTAATAAGGCCCTTTCTCATAAATTGCAGTCGAATGGCTGGGCACCATAAGATCACTTCCATGTCTTGTCGATCTATCACCCATACCTACAGAGCTGTTACATTTAAAGTTATTTTTATTCTTGAATACAAAACAGCATATATTGAACAGATACAGCGAAAATACTGTCATAATGCACAGCTTACAGAAAAGTGGTGCACAAGAATCAAGATAATTAGCTTTACAAATTGTTCTTATTATTCTCTTTTGCACAATAAAAATACGAGACACAGCTTGGGCATTGCTGCCCCAAAATAAAATACCATACAATATACGTGAGTGGACATACGCATAATAAAACATTAAAAGAGAATGTTGGCTGATTCTATCCCTCAGATTATAAACTGCATAGCTTGCCGAGGATAGCCTTTTACATATTACTTCAGCGTGATCACTCCAGTTTACATTTCTGTTTATAACCAGACCCAAAAGTTTAATATTCTGTACTTGTTCTATCTCATCATTTTGAATTTTCAAAGTAAATTCATTGCCATTTCGTGTTCTGTTTTGATAGTGTACAAAATTAGTTTTACTAGTGTTAAGAAGAAGTAAATTCATATCGCACCATTCTTGCATTCTACCTGTGGCAGAATTCGCTATTTCAAGAGCTATATTCTCGTCTTTATGAGACACAACTACCGAGGTGTCATCAGCAAATTGCACTATGGATAAATTGGGGCCTCCCACACACGCATCCAGATCATTACAGAACATAAGAAACAAAACGGGTGACAATAAAGAACCCTGGGGAGCACCTGTGGGGGTTGCAGCGAATTCGGATTGATATGTGAAATTAAGGATATTGTCCTTTGTGGCCTTCACATGCACAGTCTGGGTCCGACCCTGCAAAAATGAGCCTATCCATCCCAAGGCGGAGCCTCTTACACCCGCTCTTTCAAGTTTTTCGAGCAAAATTTCGTGATTCATAAGATTAAAAGCTTTGCTCAAATCAAAATATATGTCCAAAGTAGTTTTACCCTTATCAAGAGATTCTAATATAGATGTTATGTGATGAAAAAGAGCTGTCTGAGTAGATTTATTGTTTAAAAAACCATGTTGAGAACCACTAAAAAATGAGTTATTGTGCAGAAAAGGCATAAGTCTTTCATACATTGCTCTTTCAAATATTTGCCAAGGTATTAAATTAGCCTGTTTTAAGTCGGCATTTTGATTGTCAAGAAGTTGATTTATCGGTATTTTGATTATCGGAGTTTGACACAATGGAGTTTTTGATTTGTCGGCTATATCACATAGTCGCAAATTTAATTTATCGGCATTTTCGCGGTTTTTTATATATAATCGAAATTTCTATATTGTCGGGAATTTGACTGTCCGGGTTTTAATTGACGTGAAATTAATTCGTCCGGTTTTTGATTTTCGGATTGCCATTATAATTGCGCTTTTCAAATTGCCAGGATTTTAAATTACCCGGATTTATACTTTTGCCATTTTGATTGTCAAGATGTTGATTTATCGGTATTTTTATTATCGGATTTTGACTTAACTGAGTTTTTGATTTGTGGGCTATTTCATATTGCCTCAGATTTGATTTATCGGAATTTTCGCTGCTTTTTATGTATAATATAGTTTTTAAATTGTCGTGATATTGTCTTATCGAGATTTTTACATTCGGATTTTTGATATAATCACGATTTTGATTTTGCCAGGGTATTCATTTAACCGGTTTTTATTTTCGGCATTTTGATTATCAAGAAGTTGATTTATCGGCATTTTTATTATCGGAGTTTGAAATAATTGAGTTTTTGATTTGTCGACTTTATCAAATTTTTCATTGCTTTTGTTTTCAATTATCTAGATTTGCATACTGTTGGGAATTTGGTTGTCCACGTTATAATTGTCGTGAAATTCTTTTGCCTGGTTTTTGATTTTCGGATTGCCATTATAATTGCGCTTTTCAAATTGCCAGGATTTTAAATTACCCGGATTTTTACTTTTGCCATTTTGATTGTCAAGATGTTGATTTATCGGTATTTTTATTATCGGATTTTGATTTAACTGAGTTTTTGATTGGTGGGCTATTTCATATTGTCTCAGATTTAATTTATCGGAATTTTCGCTGCTTTTTATGTATAATATAGTTTTCAAATTGTCGTGATATTGTCTTATCGAGATTTTTACATTCGGATTTTCGATATAATCACGATTTTGATTCTGCCAGGGTATTCATTTAACCGGTTTTTATTTTCGGCATTTTGATTATCAAGAAGTTGATTTATCGCCATTTTTATTATCGGAGTTTGAAATAATCGAGTTTTTGATTTGTCGACTTTATCAAATTTTTCATTGTTTTTGTTTTAAATAATCTAGATTTGCATACTGTTGGGAATTTGACTGTCCACGTTATAATTGTCGTGAAATTCTTTTGCCTGGTTTTTGATTTTCGGATTTCCATTATAATTGCGATTTCCAAATTGCCAGGATTTTAATTCATCCGGATTTTGATTTTTGGCATTTTGACTGTAAAGAAGTTGATTTATCGGTATTTTGATTTATCGGAGTTTGATATATTCGAGCTTTTAATTTGTGGGCTATATCATATAGGTGCGAATTTTCGTTATTTTCTATATATAATCAAAATTCCTATATTGTCGGAAATTTAATTGTCGGTGCTATAAATGTCGTGAAATTGTTGATTTTCGATATAATTGCGATTTCGATATTGTCAGAGTTTTAATTTAAATTTATTTCATTGTCCCCATTTTCATTATCGAGAAGTTGATTTATCGGATTTTGATTATACGAGTTTGACATATTCGAGTTTTTAATTTCTCGGCTATATCATAAGCCTATTTTTATATATAATCGCGATTTGTATATTCCGGGAATATAACTTTAGGCGTTTTAATTGATTTGAAATTGTTTTATCGGCATTTTGAATTTCAGATTTACATTATAATTTAGATTTGAAAATTGCCAGGATTTTATTTACCCGGATTTTGATTGTCAGGAAGATGATTTATCGACATTTTGATTATCGGAGTTTAACGTAATCGAGATTTTTATTTATCGGCTATGTCATATAGTCGCGTATTATCGAGATATTAAATTTCGGATTTACATTATAATTTGAATACCACAATTGCCAGAATTTTTGTTTACTTGGAATTTGATTGTCGGCATTTTGATTATCAAGTAGTTGACTTATCGGCATTTTTATTATCGGAGTTTGAAATAAGCGAGTTTTTGATTTGTCGATTGTATCATAGAGTTGCAAATTTAATTTATGGGTTTTTCATTGTTTTTTTTCAATAATCTAGATTCCTGTATTGTTAGGAATTTGACTGTCAACGTTCTTTTTGTCGTGAAATTCCTCTGGCGAGTTTTTGATATTCGGATATCCATTATAATTGCAATTTCTAAGTTGCCAAGATTTTGATTTTTGGCATTTTGGTTGTAATTTATCGGTATTCTGATTATCGGAGGTGGACATAATCGATATTTTCATTTATCGGCTATATCATATAGTTGCGAA
>JAEQML010057296.1:0-32427 GCA_016904865.1 Pissodes strobi
ATAAATTATCCATGAAGATAAAGAAATAATTATGCAAATAATGATAATAACAATATCAAAATATATACACATGTTATGCCATCAAATATCAATTGTCAATGAGATTAGTAGAAATATTTATGTAAATTATGTTAATAACAATATGAAAATGTAGACACATGTTAGGCCATCAAATATTAATTATCAATGAGTATAAAATATATAATGGTACAAATTATGATAACAACAATATTATAAGTTTCATTTTACCGACTTGTAATAACATAATATTGCAACACAGAAGCAAAACAATTCACCAAAACAAACCGTACACTCCGATGACTTCTGACTCTCTATTTTTCGTTCTCCAGCAATACCTTTCGGATCTCCTCCAAAAAAACCTCGCAAAAACTCGACTTCAATTTATGACTTGATTTATCTTTTACATGTATAAAGGGTGTCTCAAAATATATACATATATAGGGTGTCTCAAAAATGAATGTATCAGGTCTAATGAAATAGTATTTTAAAGAGATGGGTTATCTCAGAACGCCCCTTTGGAAGATTTTCGAAAGACCAAGCAGAAGGGGGAGAGATAATCTTTCAACATCCTAACTATGTGTGTACTACTGACAGCAATATAAATATGTCATCAAAAGTTTTCCGATGTTTAACAAACTTACAGATCAATAAACTAAAATTTACAACTATATCAAAATGACCAAATAGAAAAATACACAGCATTAATTATATGGTAAGAATCAAATCAAAAACTAAAGCCATGATTCAGACCGATAATCAAATTATATAATTATATTATTAATCAAAAATTGCTTCCATACTCTCGTATTCGTATCAGATACATCCAATTTTAATTTCTTATTGTTATTCTATGATTATTTTCAAAAGCATGCTCGGCAACACTTGATTTTTCTGTTCTACCATACTTAAAATGAGCCATTGTTTATAACTTACATTATGATTGCGGCGACTATAGTGCCTCAGACGTTTTAACGAATAAAAAGAACAATCAAAATTATTAAAATTTCCTTCGCCATTCAGTCAGAAAAAATTGTGAATGGGATATAGCAGTTAGTAGCAGTAGTTTCTGTAGAAAAATCAAATTCTTGGGATAGTTATCGCTCCTAATTACTAAAGTACACTCACATACTTGTTCCACATACCTGTTCCATACCCTTGAAAAATATTCAAGCTGCTGACTGATATCATTTTCAAATTTTCAAAATTACTCATAAAAGATTAGCTAAGAACGTCGATAAACAGATTGGTTAAAGCTAAACATTCCTGGGCTAGTCATTAACGAAACTATTCATCTCAAGTCACTCACCAAGGCATTGCAAGGTCTATGGAATTGGCACACTAGGACACAACGAGCCAACATCAAACCAGATTAAAATTTCACCTTCTTTAAAAATTGCCCCTGAACTTTGTTTATGAAATCTAACGATAAATTGATTCTTCGACAACTTGACATTATGGCGAAAGCGCGGGTCAAGAAAACCCCTAAAAAATGAACATGATTTAATCAAAATTGTATGAATTTAACTTCCGCACCATTTTGAGTCAAGAAGAAAAAACTCTGTTGAACTATAACATTAAATGTTACGATATAAAATTGAAGGCGGCACGTTCTGTTGTTTTATTGGTAAATTCTCAAACTGGTTTGTTAGCCACTTGGATATATTATAGGTGGGTGACCCTATTGCCGAGACTATGGAACGCATTGCGATCTTAGGTTTATGAATCTTGGGGAGCCAATATAGTTTCGGCATAGTAGGATTTCTCACATATAATTTGTATTCAATTTGATCAAAGACAAGATTGCTATATTTCTGCAAAGTGTGTTTCGACTTGTGTTATCATATAAAATAATGGATTCCTTGTAATTTTGTTATAAAGCCCAGATTATATTAAATTATCAACTCTTTGAAAATATTCGCTTTTGTTCAATATAACAACCTTATTACCTTTGTCAGCTTATATATAGAAAATAGCTTTCTCCTTTAATCTTTTGATTATACTTATTCTCTTTTACAGCTCGAGAGTTAACATTATTATTAAGTATTTTATTTAATTTTTTTTTTTTTGAGATCGAATTTCTGCAAGCTTCTCTAACTAATCTTTTACTAGAATCAGGAAGAAGGTGAATACAGCTCTCTATATTACCGACAATATCAATTGTTATTCTTTGGTGGAGGTAATGCAAAATTCAGACCTTTATTTAAACAATTCGATTCAACCTTATCAAAAGATCGCGAAGATTGGTTTTCCACAATGTTTACGAATTCCCGAGAGCTACCAGACTTAGATTTAATTTTCGGGTTTTTTTTTAAGTTTCTTATGGATGTAACGTTATTTTCTTGGGGTATTTTGTATCGATTACTAAGAACATTTTTCTCTGGAACTCGCACCATTTTTTTATATTCAATATTTGTTAGTCTAAATGTTAGGTTTATTTTTTATATAGTCTGTATACTCCATTTTAAACATACTTCGTATACAGTATCAATCTTTGATTTCTAAATTCAGCCACTTTTGTCTGGCAAATGAATGAACTATTTCGATAACGGGAAAGTATGTATGTGAAATAATTTTAATAAAATTTGTAAAAACATTAAATTTTTCTTTCAAGACTTTAGAAACCAAACATCTGCACTCACTAGCCTAATCTTGGTAAACATCTTACGAAAAAAAAAATCTTACGCTGACCGTGCAAGCTATCTCAATGCAATACGCCCCTAATCACGTCACCCACTAAGGCCGTTGTTGTAGCTACCATTTCGTCTTGAATTTCCGTATGGTGAGCCGGTAGTACTGTGAAAGGCCTTGGTTCAATCACAGCCCGACTGTTGTCCACTACTACGGACAGTTCCGATTGTGCGCCAGCTGCCCTCTAATCCGCATTCAAACCCGCAGGCGCTCCGACGCCTAGGCGAGCCAGAGCTCGACGTCTTGGCAAATTCTGTAACAGGTCGTAAACCGGCAGTAAACAGTTCCAAACAAGGCATTGTTTGTTATTATTACCCTTATATAATATACAGGTGTACATATTCACATACACACATATATACATATACACATGCCTAAACCTTCACTTCGAGCACGCTTCCAATTTTAACAATTTTTTTTTTCAAGTAGATAAATGTCCCAGGTCAGATGCATGTTTCAAAAAGTAGTACAACAACTTGTCAAACCAACTAAACAACTAAACTAAACACAGCTAATTCAAACTATTTAAAATCAACTCAAACTAACCAACACTACTCCAAACTAATCTACACTAACCCAAACTAACTTATACTACGCCAAAATTAATTTACAGTATCCCAGACTAACCAACTCTAATCCAGACTAACCCAATCTAAACAATGCTAATCAAAACTAACCCAGTCTAATTCTAATTAAGCAAAGTAAATAAACAAGCGCGCTACGAGCTTGAACCACTCTGCCTAACACAATACTAAAATTAACCCAAACTAACAAAACAAACGCACTACGCGCGGTACTCTCTTGACTAATCCAAATGAAACAACCAAGGGCGCATTTATCTCTCTTACTTTTCATCATCAAGAAACGGCGGTTTGTACACCTCAAACCCACGAATTATTATTATTATTTATTTTTAATTTAACATGAAGCATTAATTTACAATAAACAAAAACAACCATGTGCATGTCATGCCAACTGTGGATCATTCAAAATGACACGGATTGTAGCCACCCAATTTAAAAAAAACAAACAACACAAGCCTATTGCAAAAATCGATAGCAGAGCTGCCAAATCAACCGGACATAAATTTGGTATAAAATCAGTCTTGCTACTTAATTCTCAATTATAGTGTAATTATATGCTGATTTAATATATCTGGGTGTAAACGCAGCCCAAATATGAAATATAATACTTTGCCAATATCGGTAGTTATGCATGTTCCATATAAACGCACTTACAACGTCAAAACATCCCAGCAAAAATATTATCAGTTACTTGTTATATAAGACAATGCGGATCTGAATAAGTGCGATCTGTAAATTTTATAGGGGGCTGTCGAATAAATATTTTGTTTTTATATCCAAACCATTTATTAAGCTATATTTTGATATTTTATAAAGATGTAAATAGCTTCTTTAATTTAGATTTCATGATATCGCCCCTAAACAATAATTACATAGGCTAGGGTCATTCGTACCGATATTAGTCTTTAATTGCTCTTGCAAATCAAAATCAAATATTATATTTATATCTGGGCAAATAATATTATATCGACATTTTAGGCCTGAAAAGAAAAAAACTACAATCCGATGTTTACACTTTGAGGCACCGGACTAGGGTGACATAACATTCTAGAACGCTGGAAGTATTTTGGCGCAAAAACGATAGGCTTGTCGAAAAGCTGGTTTTTATACGTATCATACGATCGACATCGGGTCTAAAACTGCAATAATTGAAATTTCAAACAGTGGCGTCGAACTTGATTTTGCACATGATTTTTCGTTCAGAAAAATAAATAAATGCTTATTTACTTGAAACATGCATGTCTATACATGTCTTTATTTTAATGGCCAGGCCTAATTAGAAACTGATTGTTCTTCGTGGGCTCTTCTGTTTTATATAGAAAATGCAACACCTTCTCGCTCAAACCTCCACATTGTCCGTCGAATAAACGCAATCCTGGTCACGGCACCAAAATCTGTAGTATAACGTACCCGGGTCGATTCAAAATAGTTGAATCAGATAAGTAAAATTGTGTTTTGTATTTGTTTTGCCAATGATCGTCAAATTAGATTAAAAAGAAATGGATTAAAAAGAGGACCAATACCTACGTTGTGTTATTATTATATCTTGCACAATTTTACTCACTCATTATGCGCTTCAACGGAACACATTTAGGGAAATTTGAGGGAAAGGTGCGCCATGTAAATTAAACCACAGATTCCTAATACGCCTAATTTATTAAAGAAAAGCGTGCCATACTCCGCCTGGAATACACGAGGGAAAAGAGCATGGCAGAGAAAACCTCGATCCCAATTCCTAAACCGAATTATGCTGTATAATCTATTAGTATTATAATTAATTGAATTACTGCCTCCCGTACCACAATTTGTAGTTCTACACTTATAACCAAACATTTAAAACTGAAGAGATAGCTCTTCGGTCGGGAATCGAACCCGAGTCTCCCGCGTGCCAGACGCGGATGTGATAACCACTACACTACCGAAAAGGGGTGTTAGTTAGCCAGTCGCCGCTGGAGGGTACTGAGGTCCTGGGATACGGAGGCTACTCAGCTAAAGTTGAAATTAGGGCCAATATCTCTAGAATGATCATTACATTTATAACTAGGATATTCTCCCGTCAGGGTAGGAAAATGTTAGTACTTTCACAAAAGCGCTTACTTGCAATCACAGTCATACTAAAACCAAAATTCCAGCACGAAAAGACAGCAAACAATACATTTTTGTTTTCATTTAAAGCAGTGTTGTTCACAGCATAAAACGATTTCCTTAAATATACACCATCAAATATGAATTATCAATGAGAATAAAAGAAATAATAATTGTGCAAATTATGTCAATAACAATATCAAAATATATCCATATGTGATGCAAACAAATATTAATTATCAATGAAAAGAGAAGAAATATTTATGCGAATTATGTTAATAACAATATCAAAATATATACACACGTTATGCCATCAAATATGAATTATCCAGGAAAATAGAAGAAATATTTACGCAAATTATGTTAATAACAATATCAAAATATGCCATCAAATATGAATTATCCATGAAAATAGAAGAAATATTTATGCACATTATGTTAATAACAATATCAAAATATATACACACGTTATACTATCGAATATGAATTATCAATGAAAATAGGAGAAATGTTTATGCAAATTATGTTAATAACAATATCAAAACATATACAAATGTTATGCCATCGAATATGAATTATCCATGAAGATAAAGAAATCTGTATGCAAATAATATTAATAACAATATCAAAATATATACACATGTTATGCCATCAAATATAAATTATCCATGAAGATAAAGAAATAATTATGCAAATAATGATAATAACAATATCAAAATATATACACATGTTATGCCATCAAATATCAATTGTCAATGAGATTAGTAGAAATATTTATGTAAATTATGTTAATAACAATATGAAAATGTAGACACATGTTAGGCCATCAAATATTAATTATCAATGAGTATAAAATATATAATGGTACAAATTATGATAACAACAATATTATAAGTTTCATTTTACCGACTTGTAATAACATAATATTGCAACACAGAAGCAAAACAATTCACCAAAACAAACCGTACACTCCGATGACTTCTGACTCTCTATTTTTCGTTCTCCAGCAATACCTTTCGGATCTCCTCCAAAAAAACCTCGCAAAAACTCGACTTCAATTTATGACTTGATTTATCTTTTACATGTATAAAGGGTGTCTCAAAATATATACATATATAGGGTGTCTCAAAAATGAATGTATCAGGTCTAATGAAATAGTATTTTAAAGAGATGGGTTATCTCAAGTTCATCTTCATTTTCAGTGTCTGTTTTTTCGACGTATCCTTTTTCACAATGGTCTTCATCTTCACTCCCTGAATCTCCATGGTCATTAACCGGTGAATCATCCTTGTTATCTTCGTATAAAAGCTGTTCAAGTTCAGTATTTCGTAAATATTTTTTCCGACTAACCGATGTCATTTCTAACAAATGCTACCTAAAAATCACAAAAACCTTTTTAGTATACAAAAATAATTTACAATGGTTATAAAATTTCGTAATTGTTCAATACAATTAACGACGAAAAACCTAACAAAATACTATCGCTTCGTAAACTTGACGACGGAGAAAGTAACGTAAATACCATCGCGTCGTAAATTTGACGACGAAACTTCCTGCTTTTTAGAAAAGATTCACTCAACAAACTTGGCGCGTCGTCCGATTTTTAATCTTCGGGTACTCAAGAATATAAAACATTGGAGAGTAATTGTAATAGTTTGATTGAAAAAATAAATTCTTGGTTTGCAGAATATTCTCTATATTTAAACCCAATTAAGACCAGTCTTCCTCGATTCCATAATGTACAAAAAATATAAACGAGCTTCAAGTTCTGCTAAATGGTAATAAACTTAATTTTAGTGAAACTACTAAGTTTCTTGGTTTTCATATTGATTCACACCTTAACTGGAAAGCCCATTGTGAGTATCTGATACCTAAAATTCACTCTCAGAGCTATGTATTAAGACAATTAAAAACTGTTTTAACTATGAATCAACTGATACAAGTATATTTTGCTAATGTTGACTCTCGACTGCGATATGGAGTTTGTTTTTGGGGTTGGTCAACTCTTTCTACTGATGTTTTTGTTTCTCAAAAATGATGTATTCGTTCCATGGCAGGAATTTCTTCGACAGAAAGCTGTAAAGAGTCTTTTATAAAATATAATGTCTTAACTGTCCCGTCTTTATTTATTTTTGAAATTTATTTATATGTTTTTAATAATAGTGTTAAATTGCAACGCAATCTTGATGTACATAATTTTAATATTAGAAATAGGGAAAATTTACGCCTAAAATTAAGTAAGACAAAAGTGGCATCTCGATCACCAAATAATATTGGTCCTCTTTTGTTTAATAATCCCCATATTAACCATATTAAAAGATGCAAAAGCGTTCATCAGTTTAAGCTTACTTTAAAGACATTTTTGATAGAAAAGTGCTTTTATAGAGTGGATGATTTTTTAAAGATTGTTACTTAGTTTTTCTTGCTGCGTTAGTTTTAGGTATTTTTTTGACTATTCCAATACAATTCTGTAAAATGATTGTCTGATGGAAATAAATGATTTGTATTGTATTGTACTATCCGCATTTATACATCAACCATTAGCCTCCGGCAACATTGCTGAAGGGAGTTACTGACTAAATTTTTAGTACATAATTTGCATTAATAACGAAAAATCGAGACTAATCAACCTTAAATTGCAACCCGAGACATTTTGTGCAAAATGGAGTGGCAACCATGAGGGGCATTATAAGATCCTTTACACAAATAGTGCACTATATAAAAATCGGCCTTTCCCATTGGTCGATCCGCATGGCCCTTCGCTCGCTTCGCTTGCTACGGGGGCTCAAGAAAACGAAACTAACCAGGTGCTAACCCAATCTAACCCAAGACATACCCAAAATCAAGAAAAAAAGCTGTTTGGAAACATAATCTTAAAAAAAAAATAAAAAAAGCAACGGGGTTCGAACCCGCGTTTTCCAGGTGATACCCAACGCTCTAAACTTCTACACTACAAGGGCTCTTGGTAGAAATCGATTGCATCACGCAGGCATATCGTAATACGACATGGATCGACCAATAGGAGAGGTCGATTTTTACATAGTGCACTATTTGTGTAAAGGATCTTTAAATGCCCATGAGGGTACCGAGCCATCTTGAGAAATTATTATTAAGAAAATTCCCTGTCAAAAAATATTTCAGAAGTATATATTTCTTGTTCCAGGGTTACTTGGAACCGTGGAGGAACGATCCAGATTGTTCGCTTGCTGAATATTTGCATGATCTGTTTACTAACTTGGAGGAAATTTACGAATTCAACAGGTAAGTTTTGATGCTTGTGTGTAACTGAATTAAGAAAAATTAACTAGGTATAGAATCAAATATAACTTTCACCCGCTTTATACTTGTTAATTCTTGAGATATCAAAATGTTTTGGATTTGTTTAAGAGGCCAGTTCATGCATTTTTTTCTGATATCATCGGATCAGATCACTATTTAATTTTTCTGCCGGAAGTTACACAAAAACCTATTTTTTATCCACATTTGTACAGGGTGATCCCCTATAATGTCGCCCCCCTTTAACTTTTTTATTTTAAGTGTTTCAAAAAAATTAAAAGTATGGTTATGTAGGTACTTAAAAATACTTTTTTTATGAGTATAAGAAATATTGGAAAAATGATCAGTATACAGGGAAAAACAAAAAGTTAATTTTTTTTCAATGGAACACCCTATATATCAATTTATTTTTCGATTCCTCGTAAAATTCTAAGCATAGCTCTAGAGTTAGTAGTTTCACAGCTATAAACAGTTGCAAATCGGTATTTTGGCTAATTTTCACCTTGGTAGCAAGGAGATCATTAGAGATGGAGTAAAATTAATTTCACATTCCTATCTTAGCTTTTCAAGAGCTATCTGATGATGCTAACTTATGGTACCTACAGAGGTACCAGATTTGGTACCCATGGTACCGCCTGCCAGTTAGTACCGTCAGATAGCTCTTGAAAAGTTAAGATAGGAATGTGAAATTTATTTTACTCCATCTCTAATGATTTTCTTGCTACCAAGGTGAAAAGTAGCCAAAGTACCGATTTTCAACTGTTTATAGCTGTGAAACTACTAACTTTAGAGGCATAACATCATACATAAAATATGCTTAGAATTTTACAAGGAATCGAAAAATAAATTCATATATAGGGTGTTCCATTGCAAAAAAATTAACTTTTTGGCTTTCCCTGTATATCGATCATTTTTCCAATATTTTTTATACGCAGAAAAAAAGGATTTTTCAGTACCTACATAACCATACTTTTATTTTTTTTGGGACCCTTAAAATAAAAAAGTCATAGGGGGGCGACATTATAGGGGATCACCCTGTACATGCAATCTCCTCATTTTTATTTAAAATTTTAAATTCTTGTGTTTTTCTGTTTTTTTTTTCTAACATAACTAAATATTGATAAATTTGACTTATACTCACATTATAAATTATCACCAATTTTCAAACTTAAAAATACAATTTCTATTTGTTATCTGTAAATTATTTGTTAAATAATAAAGCCAGTAACGTGCCCTGTTTTTCAACTCGTTTTTATTTACTTGATAACTAGCTGCAATTTACATTTGAATGAGTTTATTGCGGTAATCATGTCGATAATGGTTCCATCTTGCCCTTGTAGCTCCAAGTTAATGGTATTCAAATGGCTTGTCACATCTATTAGAAAAACCAAATCACAGAGCCATCTTTCGTCTTTAACTATGTCAGTGTTATCACTCTTTCATCTGGAAAAGAAATTACTTCAAGTAGTAATTCTTGAAACTCTAAAAACTTTCCGCGGCTCAGCCCAGCCACTTTACGACTGTATAGAAAAGTAAATCGGTATGCTCAGAATTGCTCCAATTGCACTTTAAACGAGACGTCGTTGCAAGCTTCGGGCTCGTATGGAGTTCACGATCTCCATAGCAGTGTTCATAACATCCTCTATGTTTAATATTTTGGAACAAAAAACTTGCTGGTGAATGATACAATGAAAATACGAAAAAGCTTCATTAGCTCGACAAAATGCAACAAATCAATTTGTGCTGCCAGTCATGGATGGTGCTCCATCTGTTGTAATGTATCCGAGTTTATAAAGTGGCAACTCATAGTTTTTTTACAAAACTTAGAAAACCATCGTAAATGTCTGTACCGCGAGTGGTTTCTCTCAATGGCATCATCGTCAAAAATTCTTCTGCTGCTGTCATACTCAGGAATGCAATTCGAATAAAAATATATTACTGGGCAGTATGTCATATCGATGGACTCATCAAGCTGAAAGGAAAAGAATGCACATTCCATGATGCCATTATTTAATTTTTGTTTCATATCTTTGCCCATGATCTCGACACGTATAGTAACAGTTGTTCAAGACAGCTGGAGATCCTTAATGGCAGACATAATCTCTGTTTTATTTTAAAGTTTTCAAACAATGTATCTGCCGCCTCGACAAATGCTTCTTTCAATACAATCCCATCTTCAACGGGTTTCTTGTGTCTCGCCAGTACGCCAGTACATGAGATGTTGCAGCTTTTGACTGCTTCGCAGGCCTAGCAGGCATCAGTTATTCTATATCAAGCTACCCTTCAATTCTTGTAGTTGTGCTTGTCAGAATTTATCGCGGTCAACCAGAAAAGCTCTCGCGATCGACCGTTTGAGAATCCCTACGTTACGCTATGGTTTATGTATGAAGGAAAAGGGATATATTAACTACAACTAATACCAAGAGCATTCTTGTGGTCGAGCCTTTCTCAGACAGAAGTACCAAATCAGCATCTAAGATTCTGCTATGAATAACCTATTCTTTTTAGCCTAGAACTTGCTTTTTAAGATGATTCATTTATTCTTAATTGATGAGAATGAGCCTCTGTTTTCACTAGCTTCTGCAAATTAAGAAAGAAAACAAATAATTACTTTTATATCTAATTTGCATAAATATATTTTTCAACTTTTCCTTGTTTCTAGAAAAATCCTAGAGGACCTCCGTACAGCAAAATTGGATCCAACCAAAACAGCAAACGTATTTCTCCAGCACGACAGCGGCTTCAAAGTATACAACGCGTACTGTGCAAGGTACCCGCGCACCATGGAGGTACTCAGCGCTCTCCAAAGGGACGAAAAGATGGCGCCACTGGTCCGAGAGAAACAAATGCTCTTAGGACACGCGTTACCATTGGGGAGCTACCTATTGAAGCCGGTGCAGAGGATTTTAAAATACCATCTACTTTTACAGGTAGCTAAAAATATATAATACGATGCTACTTCTAATTTTAATACGTATTATTTAATCGAATTATATGATATACAAATAATATACCTCAAAGAACATCCATCCATGCACTAGATTATTTAATATAAACTGCGGGCGTCTAAAAATAAAAAGAAAGACGATTATACTTAAGAGGGTTCAAGTTTCAAATATAGTCTTAAATATCTGCGGTTTTTAAATGAAACCGATAATCTGAGAAAAGTGTTTTGAAGAAAACATGTGTGTTACGTTGCGTGTTCGGGGTTTCTGATACTTGATATACATACTTAATATACCTAGACTATCTAAACAGGAAATGGCTGATGCTCTCTTAAAAAATCAAAATCTTATGAGGTGGACAATAAGTCTCATTATCAAATACTTGGACCATAATTCATTTAGATTAGGGGCTTATAGGCCGAACAATGATATTCTAAAATAATGTACCTACGTTCCAATCTGTTTAGATATTATATTATCATGTAAAAATCACAATATTAGTGTGACGTACCGTACATAACATAGCTAATCAAGTTTTCCTTTGAATTGATGTAATACTATTCATTTATCTCTATTTCTAAACGTAAACGGACTAGCCTGTAAAAATTATATTGTGGAAACAAGTCTGTTGACATATTGTCATAATTTTATTAACGCTGTGTCTAGACTCCCGGTACCGGTATCCGAATAAATCCCGGTAAAATGATGACGTATATATAATGACGTAAAAATGTACCGGTATTTATATCAAGCTATGCTAGCCTCCCGGTACCGATGTCCGCATAAATCCCGGTATGTATTGATGACATAATATTCTGCCGGTGTTTCTATTAATCCCGTTAGATTTCATAAAATAATTAGCATTTAAAGGTCCTTTACAGGCGTAGCCGACTATATCAAAGTCGGCCTCTCCTATTGGTCGAGCCGCATGACCCTCCGCTCGCTTCGCTCGCTACGGGGGCTCAACGAAAGGAAACTAACCAGGTGCTAACCCAATCTAACCCAATCTAACCCAAGACATACCCAAAATCAATAAAAAAAACTGTTTAGAAACATAATCTTAAAAAAATAATAAAAAAAGCAATGGGGTTCGAACCCGTGCCGTCCAGGTGAGACCCAACTATCTACACCTCTACACCACGAGAGCTCTTGCGACAAATTTATTGCATCACGAAGACATATTGTAATATGAGAACAAAATCTACCGGGATTATTGTAAATACCGGTAGACCATTACGTCATCATACCGCCATTATATTTTACCGGGATTTATTCGGATACCGGTACCGGGAGGCTAGACACAGCGTTTTATTAATGCATATCTTTTTTTTAACAAGTCTGCTTGACCGAACTTTACGTTTACGTACTCGCACAGAAAACAAGATCGCTTCGCTGGCTTGAATCTTCGTGCTCATATCAAAATTCTATATAACGCCGGTCTTCCAATAAAAAAAAATAATAATAATTATTGTTGATTAAACTGCACACTGCAGTAAACATTTTAAAAAGTGCAAACTTGCTTCTGGAGAACGGATTGAAATTTTGTTTGATAGGCGCCACCATTGCTCAACTTTTACAGTAATTTTATGTTTCAGAGATTATCGAAACAGTGCGAATCTCAACACAAACCCTCCGTTGATTTGGCTCTTGCAACGATGACATCTGTGGCTTCGGACATAAACAATATGAAGCGAAAACATGAGCATGCTGTTAGAGTTCAAGTAAGTAATAATACTACTTTAGCTTTTTTTAAAAGTATTTCATCTATGTCTACATAGATAGGTAACCAATATGATATTCTGGATGTAATGCCCCATTTTTAAGGCGACCAAATAAGATCATGAGAATATGTAATATCCACAGTTGAATGAATGATCTAGGGGGGTGTTAATACACTGCGACCTCTACAGATCTATTGTGTCCCCCTTCCATGGTGCTTCCGTTGATGTGATTCTCAATCAGAGTTTCAGTGCTTTGATAAAGGCAAGTAGTCTGGATGGTTCTATGGATGAAAGTTCCTCCTGTTCGACGATGCAGCATTCAAAGCAGGCTATTCGCCGTTTGATCTTCCTGGGTGAGGGGGCCCTGGAAACATCTTTGATTGCCGTAACCCTGGAATTCGTTCCCATAGACTGATTCATTTAGCTCACTCTTCTTTCCTGAATTCTTCCTTGTAGATGTGCGTCCCTATGTCTCAGACAGGGTCCGGTCCTAAAAGCTCCTACTTTTACCAATTGGTCTGCTTTTCGTTGCCTTCTATCACAGATCTATATAGCTACGCAACAGATGCCTACTCCGGTATTAAAAGTGTCGCTCGCCAATAATGTAATAAACTTAAATACTTTCCTATTTAGACGTGCTTTGCCCCGCCGTGTTGCCAAGTCGCGAACTGTAGTTTACCTTCCATATCACATTATAGTATTACTCATTTTCTCATAATATAACGTACGATTGCCAAGCTTGGTAATCGTATGTTATATTATGTCAAATTAAAGTTCATTATCAGATTCAGTGAATGGTGTTTGCTTGAACATGGGCTAAAACTCACCTTAAATATCGGTGTAAAAGGTCATTACAAAATTTGTTAACTTATACTGTAATATCTCTTATTTGTATTAAGTAATAATATTATCACGCAGGATTTTGTTTCGAAGATCAAAGGAGTTTTTGAAATGTTTATCGACATGTCAAAGTACCATTTAATTTTGTTTTAAACTCTATACTATCAATATTAAAAATGTGTTCATTTAAATTGCCGTTTCATTTGTTTTACTATTAATAAACTATCATACTTAATAAAAAATTTAAAAACTGTATTTTTCTAAAAAAATATGTTTGTGTTAATTTGATACATAAATCTTAATAATAAAACTCGATGATTTGAGCGGGTCAAAAAGTCAGCCGGAATATTGTTCGACGTGATAACTTGGCAGGACCGACCCGTTCCTAGACGACTGGTTCACCCGCTCGCGAAAGCCGGTGAACATTTTTGGCCCCGCGTAAAAAGCATTGGAAGAGGTATCTGTTGCGTAGCTATATAGATCTGTGCTTCTATCCCAGCGTGTCCTGGTATCCATTGAAGGGATAATTTGTTATTCTTGCCTAGTTCATTTAGCCTATCTAGGCATTCCCATATTATTCTGGAGCTGATTGTTGTTGAGATCAGCGCTTTGATGGCTGCTTGACTGTCTGAGAAGATGACAATCTCTTTCTTCCTATAGTTTATGTCAAGGTTGAACTGCGCACATCTTCATATGGCGTTAATTTCCGCCTGGAATATGTCCGGGTGTTTTCCCATTGCTTCGGAGGATTTGGTTCCTGTCCCAAACACTCCGGCTCCGGTCCCCTGTCCAGTTCTTGTCCCGTCTGTATACCATTTTATAGCACTTTTCTGCGATATGAGAATGCAAGTGGTGTTCTTTTTCCATTATTTTCTACTTCTTATCACGACCGTGAAGTATGTTTCAAAATTGTATCTTTTGACTATATCGTCCCTGGGGAGCCCAAGACGTGGTATATACTTTGTCAGGGATGTTAATTCACTCTCTCTAAGCCACCCTCCTTCACCCGCTCTGATTCTAGCCATTGTTTGTCTACTATGAAGAGTACTTTTTTAATTAGGTCTGGCATGTTGATTGCTGATTCCTTGTCTTGCGGCCTATTCGCGCATGTCGCTGTACAATTAGAAAAGAAAACTACAGAGTTGATCACACTTACCTAGCCAAGTCTCAATTATAGCATGAAAAAATGCTTATAATAATACAATTGTTGAAAATTGAAAATCTGAAGGAAAAAAAGGCGAACGGCAAAATCTGAAAATAATACAAAGACGGCAAGAGCTCACCTGTTCGTCGTACAACTGGAAACACCTAAAACATCGCTTTACAAGGACTCCTTTGTCTGGCGCACTGCATCACTGTGGAACTCACTCCCAAGACATCTGACTCCCCTAACCAAAGAATTAAAATGAACATAGGAAGAAGTGGAAGGAATTATTTCATTTAAAGTAGAGTGAGCATCAATATAAGTGCTTGGAATTGTTTCGTTCAAATGTAAGCTAGTAGACAGACCTGGAATTGATTTGTTTAAATTTGTTGAAGCTGAAGCCGAATATTGACCTGTTTCCTTTGCAGCTGTTTCTAATATCACTATTAGATTGTTTGAAATCTGTTTCTCAACATCACGATCGGTTAGTAGGCTCAAAAAATCATATTCTGTGAAGATATGTGGGTGTACTGTAAAAATCCCTGAATTACGAAAACCGGAAAGAATATTTGTGGCGTAAATGATCTTGGATAACCCACACCTATAGCCTCGGCAACAGCATAAATCTCAAAAGTATTTCCCTAACTGTAATAGGTCTTTAGAGGAGAATAAAAAGAAAATCGAGAGGCTGGAGCTTACGAGCTGCGTGTGGAGGAAACGATACCAGCAGATAAGGCTTTTCAAGGGTGACAATGGCGATGAATGTTTCATGATTGTCCATGAATAAAAGTACCCTGTCTTCCTTAAAACACTTAAAAGAATCAAGAAAATTATCTAAGAACTCCAGAGAGGTTTCTTCATTTGACCATACTCGTATATTTGCAGGTCACATGCAATCTAGAGGACCACCAAACAACATCCTATCCTTATAGCAAACTCTTGAGAAAATGAGCATCGGCGGCAACGAATTCCCAACGGTGTTTACAGCTACATTCATAGTAATGAAATGATCTGCACGCTTAATATATTTTAACCTTTTAAATCAACCATTTTTGACTGACCTTGCAGAGTGTTGAAGCCAGTTTCATCTAACTAGGTATGGAGTCAAATCTATCGTG
Source organism: Pissodes strobi (assembly GCA_016904865.1). Classification (NCBI taxonomy): domain Eukaryota; kingdom Metazoa; phylum Arthropoda; class Insecta; order Coleoptera; family Curculionidae; genus Pissodes; species Pissodes strobi. The sequence continues at coordinate 16,423 of JAEQML010057296.1, forward strand.
AACATCATCACTTAAACATACCATGGCGTCAAGTCTCCTTCTTCAAAAGGAATACCATACCTTTGGAAGAAAGCCATCGGATAATATCGTTTTTTTCTTCAAAAAGAAGTTGGTAGTTTTTCATGTGGACAAATGCTTCTCAACTCTAATTTCAGCTATGCAACCATTATTTCAACGGTGAGTGTAGACCAAAAATATGAAAAGAGTTTATATGAACTTTAGCAATCAGCAATATTTGGGCATGGAAATACCTCCTGAGAGAAGTGTGGCTCTCCAAAGGGGAGAGCAGCAATATAAAGTTTTTAAAACACTTTTCGAACTGTTTGAGATACCTTAGCAAATAGCATTGTTTATTTTTAATTACCCACACTCGTTCTATCCTATTGGATTGTATATTTGGTATTTTATTGTTTTAATCAGTTTTTTATGCTAGTCAAACATAATGTAGCTATAACATTTACTTATTTAATGCAGGTAATAATACATAACTGAACATTTTAAATTTTTTTATAGGAAATTCAATCTCAATTATACGGATGGACTGGAGCCGATTTGACTACATTGGGAGAACTTATAGCAGAGGGCACTTTCAGGGTACAAGGGGCCAAGGGTCGCAGGCACGTGTTTCTTTTTGAAAAGGTACTGTTGTTGGCAAAAAGCAAGACTGACGGGGCGTTGGCGTATAAAACCCACATTGAGGTAAGAACATGATTTATTTCTCTTCGTTAATAGGCAAAATAATGTGTCTTTCAATGACCTTATTTGATAACCCTTTTAAGGAACAAGCTTGGAGAAGGTTTATGTAGAAACTGAAAGCTTGCTCAAGTAGTACATTTGATAAAAAGTACACATGACTAGTGCGTTGTTCATACTTCACCGTCAAGGATTTTGGTGAAAAACGCAGAAGGAAATTAGAGTTTGTCCTAATTTTTACACCAAACTCCAGGGTTTTCAATAAATTCTTTAAAACAATGACATTAGTTAATGAAAATATCATATTAGATGCTCTCTTGTTGATAAGATTTTTTCATACAATATTATGAGGACTTTGAGGACTACCCCACTCTAAATGACATCTGTATTTTAATCATGAACATGAAATTAATAGGAATTTCAAAAAATACAAAACTAATAAACGACTGCACAATTACGCAGTATTTTACATACTTATATGATAACAAAAATAGAAGAAACAGTATCCAGTATTAATTTTTAATTCTGTATTCTTATATTTAAAACAAAAAAGTACAAATTTGAACATCTGGCAAAAAGTTTTAGGATACACTAAATTCCAATAGCCACCTTAGAATAATACTCGAAGAAGTACATCATTCTTTTTTCTAACCATAAAACAGGAAACGCAAGAATAAGTATGAATATACATAGATTTCTGAAGCAAAAGGTGAAAAAAAAACTCATAAGTCAATTACAACTTTGATCTGAAATCCATGCTGATCATCCACAAGGGTAAAACGGCATTTACGATTCTACAAAGATAACCTATTAACATATTATTCTTTCAGTGTTCAAATTTGATGTTGGTGGAGCAAGTCCGCGGAGAACCTCTATCATTCCAAGTGCTCCCATTTGACAACCCTCGACTCCAATGTACGTTGAGAGCCAGATCCCCCCACCACAAACGGGAATGGACCCTGCAGATAAAGAGGGTAATCCTGGAGAACTATAGCGCTGTGATACCGAACCACGCCCGACAATTGGTCATGCAATTGGGTCAGGAAGTTCATGACTCTGGTAAGACTAAAGTAGATGGCAGAGTGCTGAGTGTCATGTCTATATATTTTTTTATAAACTGAAAATCCTAATTATCTTTCTAGTTTATATCGGGTACGGTATAAACTGTGCCTAAATGAATCAATGGTTTTAATGAGAATATTACAAGTAATTCTAATTTATGATGAAAATATAGATGTTTATTATAAGTATACTCTGAAATTCCCCATTATATCTTTATACATTATGTCCCCTGAATCAGTTTAAAAGAGAACAAACGACGTGAGTCTAATCAATATAAAAATTTGGGCCAATGACAAAATTATTTTGGTAATGTTGAAATAAGATATAGAAAAAATGTAGTTAACTTATGCCCAGAAGTGTACTACAGTCGAGAAAAAAATAATCTCCGGAATTGGATGAATATACTATTTTCAAAATAATGCTCTTGGTAGTTATATGCCTCAGAATGCCTCATAAAAAACTTAAAATAGGTTTAATATGTCCTATTAAAATTTAGATATTAAGTAAGACATTTAAAATCTGTTGATCCCTCTATATATTTTTTTATTTTAGATCTAGCACTGCCAAAACATATTTTTCGAAGATTAAATTTCTAAAAAATAGATTTTCTGTACCAATAAAGGTGAAAAAATTGTTCAAAATTTAATGGACTCTGTCGCAAGTAATATATGATTCTAATTTACGGTTGAAGCCCCTATAAAATGCGTCCGTGCATATGAAAAACTACTGTATACATCAGTATAATTTAATATTTAAGTATATTTTCTTTAATACTAGATGAACCATCAGAACGGTGGTCTCCATTAAAACACAGCTCCACTACGCCTCACTATCTGGAGAGGCGAACGAGAGTGAGGAAAACCAGAGAACTCTCGAAGGAGAGGTCGGCATCACAGGACAGGACATTCACATCCTTTGGAAGCTGGAGAAGGAAATCCGAACCCAGCATGGTATGTAGTATTAACCAAAAAAAACCTCTTTATAACTTTGCTTTAACGTACCAATCTGTAAGAGTTTAACACATCAGCCAACGTCTGGCAAGTGTTAGTTATGAACCAACGTTGGTCAGACGTTGTTAGATAGCACAAGAAACATGCACTTAGTAAACCCTCAAATTTTTTTAAAAAATCATTTGCTATAATTATTTGAGTGTTTATTTATGGAAACGAGATTGAATACTTTAAGAAACCTCCTTTTCTAATAACTATTGACATTAAAACATCGAGGTTCAGACTGATATCTTTAACGTATAACAGATCCCACAACTGTATGACGCCAAAGTCGTTCCAAAAAAGATTTCAAAACTAAAGAAGACCAAAGAAAATGGCAGTTCCACATTTTACACGGACCTCTCGGATTCGGAACATTGCGATCTAGCGGCGGAGTCGGTGGAAAGTCTCGCCACTAGAACAGAGGAGGAAAAAAAGGAAGAAGACAGTCGAGTAGAGGAGGAAATCAACCCCAAAACAATAGAGAACAACTTGGAGAAAATTGTATCTGAGTTGCTAATGCAAAATCAAGACTTCCATAAGGTAATTGAAGTGGCAAATGTAATCGCTTATGAAATAATTGTCTTTAAATCAGCATGAGAGTTTGTGTAAAGGAGCTATTTAGCAGGCGCCTTTCTATTTTTTTGCATTGGAAGTGTTTAAGTAGCATTTTGCCGAAAAGCTTCAAAATGTGTATCAAAAGCATGTTTACCTGAATTTTATTCATAATTAAGTTTTTTCACATGCTTCCGCGCCTGACTCATTCATTGGTCACAATAATTAAGTTTTTGACAAGTTTAATTTATGCGTTGCAATTTTCAATTAAATCTACTTTTATCGAAAACTAAAATCTTGTTATCATATTATCACCATTGACTCGCTTATGGGGATTAAAATAATTAATTAGCGTTTTTGTCTTTGTAATCATGGTTCCAAAATTTAAATTCATGTATAATGTACTTTTGGTTTCCAATTACAATTTAAAAAAAAATCGCTAAGACAAATTTTTGAAAGAATTCTAATTATCTAGGACCATTCGTATAAAATATCGGTCCCAATATTTTAGAACGAAAAAAACCCACAGGCGATGCGTGCTTTAATTTAGATAATGGTTAGTTAGTCACTTGTATGAAGTAATCAGCAATAATTGCCTAGCAAAAAGGAGCTAATTCAAACTTATCAAACTAGCCGAAACTAACCATTAGCTCAATTAACGGTAAGGTTGTTCCCAAATAGTACCCTATAGACAAAACAAATTAATTATGTCTAACAGATAATAATTGTTAGTTTGTGGCCATATTTTGTTCCCCTACAAGCTTTGCTGTAAATGCTTAATATTATTGTGGATACATTTTAAATATTCTCCGTGTAATGCATCATTATAATTATTGTTTATTCCTAACAGATTCAACTGCAATCATTAATTGAAATTAATTATTTCCATTATGTATTTGTATAAATTCGTAGCATTTCTATTAATTATCGACCTCGATCTCCTAGTTCTTTAAGGTACTTATAACATTTTAAAATGGGCTGTTTTAAATTTTTTAGACCTCTGTTCGCTATTTCCATTATTCAGTTTAACAATTTTCAATTCTGGTTTTAATTAAATTTAAGGGAAACTAATTGAGTAGGTATTGACAACATTAAACGTACTCTACAGAATTTGAATATATAGCTAAAATATTGATTTTCCCTGTTAAAATAACAAAGTTTTTTATGACCGTGCCCAACTTAAAATACGATTTTGCATATTTGTGCCAGGGTGTAACGTAAATTTTATATACTACACAGTAAAAAAATAATACATAAAATAAAATGTTTTATGTACCTAATGATTTTCAACATTATACTATTTAATGGAAATATCTTTAGTATTTTTGAAATCAGGAACAATACTCCGAACAAAAGTTTTATGATTTCATCTGCTTTTTACACATGCTTTTGTTTTAATGTGCACCATGGTGTTTCAAAAAAGCACGGCACATGCCAACTTTAATGTAATATACCACAGTTATTAATGATTTTGAACTGTCTACTATTAAATTCTACATATTTTCTTGTATCAAACTTACCGTTTTCGAAATATTGAAGGTTTTACAGTTACGAAATACCATGTTTTCGATACAATTGCTTACCTATTTAGATACCTGCTGCTACTTGGAGCTAAAGGTTTATTTTTCAAATGTCATGACATAATTGAATGAAATCTGAGTTACTGATTCGTCTTAATTTTTGTTAATATTTTGCAAAATGAACTATAATAATATATATAAATAATATACCCGGCAATTAAAACTTAGACTCACCTATAAACAAGAAAATAAATAAAACGTATAATTTCCAGCCTAAATTAAATGATCTGCATATCTCCCATTAACCTCGTCAGATTTCTCGTAAATTCTCTTTTGGCGTTCCAGTGCCTTTATAATTGCTTGGCTCTCATTTTCATTTAAATTTCTTATTTCTTCGAGAATTCTTCCCTGAATTTCTTCAATATTGTTACTTCTTTCTCTATAGACTGTATTTTTCAAATATCCGTGTGCCTTAGATCTGGGGAGTTCGCGGGCCAACTTGATTATTATTATGGAGAAAGACTTTTACTCCCAGAATATGTTCTGTCTTATTGCTGTTATATTTTGCGAGTTTCAATTAAGCGGTTTTAAATTCATCGATATAGTGATCAATTTCATTTTCCAAAAATTTCCGATATCTTAACCCATTTTGGGTGCCACAGATAAAAACCGGACCTAAGACCTTATGCCCCAAAATGCTGCACCAAACTTGCATTGAGCAACGTCCTTGAACAGCAATTGGCTTCACACCTTGTGAATTTTCATCAGGCCAAATATGACAGTTTTTCCTACTATAAATAGCGGAAATGGTGACTATGGACTCATCGCTCTATAAAATTATATTGAAATAATTTGGATCTTTATTAAAACTTCCTCTGATAATCTGAACAAATTCATATGTCTTCCTTTTGTTGATCATTTAATTGTCTGAACTGGCCTAATTTTCAAATAGTGCAGTCCGTATTGCTTTTAAGTTCTCTAAACTGTTCAATGACCTACTTTCTTGTTTGTTTTGGTTCACACCTTATATCTTTGACGCGGTCTTTGATAAATTTTCCTGGATTTTCTTAACAATTGAAGAATATAATGAGATCCCTTTCTTCGTTTCTTTGTTTTGTCCTTTTCGTATTTACTAGAGATAGTGTTTCTTGCAATAACTTCCTTAAATGTATTAATTATAGTTGGTGCAGATGGTGCTCTTCGACTTTTCTGAACAATTTCCCTATACTGTTCTCGTATTCTTGTAGCGTTATTATCATTCTTGACATAAAGCACGACCAATTTCAATCTTGCAACAATGGAACAGAATCAGAAAATCAGACTTCAAACATCAATGCCATGGCATTGAAAAATAATCCTAAAAGGTATCTAAATGGGTAAGCAATAGGACATACAATCCCAGGATCCGTTAATAATTTACGGAATTTCAAAACCCCGGTAATCCACAGATTTAGATTCATCATCATCATCATCATCATCACATAGCCCCTGATGTCCACTGCTGAACGTAGGCCTCTCGCATGTCTGTCCAAACCGTCATGTTTTGCGCCACCTGTATCCAGTTCGATACTATTCTCTTTATGTCATCGGTTCATCTTGTTGGAGGCCGTCCTCGGTTTCTGTGTGCTTGCATTCGAGGTCTCCACTCCAAAATTCTCCTTGTCCATCGGTTATCGTTTGCTCTCGCTACATGGCCAGCCCAGTTTCACTTTAGGGTGGTTATCCTTACAACAACGTCTGTTACTCCTGATCGACTTACCGTTAATGGCAGCCTAGGTTAGGCTTATTCTTCTTACTAGCACGCGTGTTTGGTTATTCCTACCTATTCTTATCTCGTGGCAGAAATATTTGTAGGTTCCTCGATGTCCTTGCCGTCCACGAAGATGTTCTTGGCGTGAACCAGTTTGGTCAAAAATTGGGTTTCAGAAAAGTTTATCTTGAGGCCAACCCCTTTTGAAGCAGTGAAGAGTCCTTGCAGCATTGTCTGTGCCCGGTCAAAGATGTCAGCAATAAGTACGCTGTCATTCGGAAACTTGAGGTTATTTAAAAACTTTCCGTCTACATTAATACTCATTCCATTCCAGTCGACGGTTTTACATGCCTACTCCAACAGGGCTGTGAATAACTTTGGAGAAATTGTGTCTCCTTGACGAACCCCTCATTCAATACGAAAGGTCTCCATGTCCTCGTGAAGCCTTACACAAGATGTAGCATGTTCATAGATATATTCAATGAGGGAGGGTGTAGCTATAGTCTATTCTACATTCAACCAGTGCACTAAGCATTGCTTTTTGGTTGACAGAATCAAATGCTTTCTCAAAGTCAACGAAGACCAGGATCGAAGGTTTATTGTATTCAATCAGCGTTTTGTTGGTTTGTAGGTGGTCATTTGTTCCATACTTAGCTCTAAATCCGGCTTGTTCAGGAGGCTGATAGAAATCTAGTTTTGATGTTAGCATTTTAGCGATTATTTTCATAAACAGTTTGTACAGGTGGGATAACAGGCTAATCGGTCTATAGTTCCTCAACTGAGTCACATCTCCTTTTTGTACATTATTATTATTATTACTGCATTGTCTCATTTGGACGGTGTTGCTCCATTTAAGAGACACACGTTAAACAACAGAGCCAGAGCTTTTAGTAACGTATGACCCCCTGCCTTAATTGCCTAAATAACAATCTGGTCAACCCCAGCTGCTTTATTGTTCTTCATCTTATTCAGTGATTTTGGGATTTCCGCTGTTGTTATCTCTGGAATGTCCTCTGACGCTATATCTTCCATTTACCTGATCCTAATAACTTCGTTTTTATTCTCTTCTCTATACAGCTCTCTGTAAAACTCTTCTACAATCTTGACCATCTCATCCTTATTTGATGTTATATTTGTCCTTGATGGTCTGCAAGTTTGGATATATTTTTCTTACCCGTCGCGAGGCATTTTCTTAGCACCCATAAACATTTGTTTACTTCAGGGCCAGTCGTTACTTGATTGGTGTTATATTGCCTTACGTCTCTTTTTACCACCTTGCTGATATCTCTATTTAATTGTCCTAGTTCGTCCCTGTTTGTGTCGTTCTTGTTCTTCAGCTCTCTTCGTTTCTCCATAAGGTTCTTTGTGTCTGTGCTGATTTTATCTTCCTTTTCTCTGCCCTTCGTCCTATACTTTTCCTCTGCACTCTTTACGGCTTCCAACAGACGATTGTTTATTGTTTCTACGTCCATTTCCTTCAAGCCTGCTTCTTCAAGACTATTTCGAACAGCCTCCTCATAGGCCTTGGTATTTTCTATAGGAGTCCATCCTAATTGATGGTTTTTGTTTATCATTTCAGTTCTTTCTTTCTTAAGATTTATTGTGATCTTAGCTCTGACTAGTCTATGATCACTTCCTATTGAACAGTTGTTAAGGACCGATACATCGTGCACCATAATTCTGTTGTTTGTAATTATGAAGACTATTTCGTTCCTAGTTACACTGTCTGGACTAGCCCATGTCCACTGTCTTTGAGGGCTCTTCTTGAAGAAGCTGTTCATTGCGAAGAAACCATTTTGCAATAAAAAGTTCAAAAGCATTCCACCTCGTTCGTTGCGTTGTCCATACCCGTAGGGACCTAATGCTGTTTCAGTTTCATTTGCTTTGCGTCCCAGCTTGGAATTAAAATCGCCAACTATTACGTTGTATTTTGTGGGGGATTACCCAATTGCACTGTATAGATCTTCATAAAAGGTTTCGACTTCTTCGTCTGGATGAGCAGTTGTTGATGCGTAAACTTGGATTATTTTAATGCTATGTTTGGTGTTCAATTTCAAAGTGCAGAATGCTATTCTTGAGTTTATACCCTCTAGTTGTTGGATATTTTCGGTATATTTTCTATGTATAAGAAACCCAACACCTCCTGCCTTTTCGTCATTACCCTTGTAGAACAGTTGGTAACCCGACTTTAGAGTTAGGTGTTCTTCTCCTTTCCGTCTTACTTCGCTGAGACCCACAATGTCCCACTTTATGTGTTTCAGTTCCTCATCCAGTTCCACTAACTTTTCCTCCGATGACAATGTTCTTACGTTATATGTGGCGATATGCATTTGTCGTAATCTATGGTAGCCTGGTCTAACCCGGGAAGGACCAGCTCGCTCCATGTGGTTTTGCATTTCCTCAGTACCCGTTGGAACGGTTATATCACAGTGACTCGGTCGTCAGAGTCTCGTTAGTTGTCCAGCAGGGTGCACCGGATAACTTTGGTTATCACACGAGCAGGTGAGGTTGACATTTGGGTTGGCATTTGACCACTCATTTACCATCACCCCCTTACACCCCTTTAAATTATAATTCACCAAATTATCTATTTATTTATTAATGGGTAACCCATTTTTACAATCATTAAATTAATTCATTGTAATTACAAATTCCTTAACTTAAACTAAACTGAGCTAATATAAAAGAAACAGAAGAGAAGATGAAAACAATTAAAAAGAAATCATAGAAAATTCAAATTCCATACAATATAATATGTGAGAGGATGTCACAATAATCATTGGCTCGTATAGGTTCGAACTAGTTGAGTTATTTCCTAGAGAAATATGAAACAATTCAAGATTTGACTTGTTGCCCTTAAGGGGAATCTAATTACATTATAGAACTAGTTTTCGTCTAATCTTGTTATCTGAGAGAATTTTTTGAAGTTTATTTAAAGTTTTATTCGCTTCTGGAACACAAACTTGTTGAAAACCGGATAGACTTGTTTAACTATCTTCAAGAAAAAAACCTTAAAGTTTATAATTTAAACCTTTATTGATCTATAATCTGTTGATATTGTCTTTGTGCTATATTTTCTCATAGATTCTTCGTTGTTTTAGGAACAATAAAAACATTTGTCGAAATGTTTCATTTTATTTGAGTATTTTCTGTTTTAAACGTTCATTTGGCTATTCCGTAGAATACCATTCTCATTGAAATAAATATTCCATTATGAAGGTAAAACGTCAAGTTTTCATACATGATATATTATACAAAAATATGCAGAATTTAGCAGAAAACTCGAAATCATACAAACATCTGGTATATTACTTTAAAAAAAAAAACTAAGTTTTTGTGCCTTTATTTTTTAAAACACCATGTATGCATTGAAACAAAAGCATGTGTTAATGCAAATGAAATCAAATAGCTTTGTGCGAAATATTTTTTCTGATTTCAAAAATATTAGAGATATTTCCATTTAAAGAGTTATCTGGATCACTCTGTTATCCATATTCAGAAAATGAGCAGTTCAAAAGTGAATATTTATTTAAAGAGACCCAATCAGAATTAATAATTATCTTAAAAGTTGCAACCGTTTAAGGTTTAATAAAGATTAGGCTTGTAAATTAATTATGCAATTGGTGCAGCCAGAGATATTTATTCCGATAAGGGCAAAATCATGTACGCCAAATGATTAAGAGGTAGTCGGTATAATAACCTTCAGGATATAGCCTCTTTGGGTTTGGCTTCTATAGTCATGTATCATCCTAACTTTCGACATTCAAAATCATCTGATAATAAAACAATTTAAAAAAAAAATCATGAGTTTTCTATTTTAAAATGTTTCCATATACTGAAGGTTTAATATTTTGAGGTGCTTAATGCCAAAAAAAAATTAAACTAGTCAATTAAGAAAAAATAACAATATATTCTTATTCATCAGAGCATACCAGAAGCTTTCAGATACATGATAATTTTTGAATCTACATATGGGCGAACAGAGATAAACTAAACAAAGATTAACTCATTTTACAACGTTTGTTATTAATTTCTATTTCACTTTGATTAAAATGTTACTCAGCAACTTAATTCCTTAGCTTTTCATCCCTCCAGGATGAAATTACCCTTACCCCTGCATCGAAGAATAACTTTGCTCTAAAGGAATGCAATTAGACAATCAGTGATTTAAGAAAGCAATTTACCAATTTTATTCATGCTAATTAGCTGCTTTTTCCATTGTCATGCTCGATGTAATTCGCAAATAGACGAAGAGGATCCTATGACTTGAAACATTTTTTGCTTAAATTATCCTTAGAGTGCGTTCTGATCCTAGTTTGGTATTCGGTATGTCTACAATTACCACAGGGCCATCAATAGCTTGGGAGAACATAGTCGTAGGGTCGTGTTCCCATCTTTTCGGCATGCTGGCCGCTACAATGCTCCTTTTCTTATGGCAGCAAACTGCTACAACTTGAGCAAAAAATTAACATTGTACTCGGATTATGAAGTATGAACAGAAGTAAGTACGTGTTTACTTTATCGACAAGAGTTTATCTGGTGCCTGTCTAAAAACTGTCTTTAAAATGTTGAGATTTTGGCCAATTAGTTTTTCTTTTGAAAAAAAACCGTCAAATGTATATAATATATAATAAAATAAATATTTCATCTTGTTTTCGGGTCGTATAAGCGTATGATAATCTTACACCTCCGAAGTGATTAACCCTCTCATCTTGCAACGCACTAACCATATCATCAAAAAATCACCTTTTCCCTCTGCTGACTTTCAGATGTTCAATAGGGGCCCACACCACAACCAGCGTCACCCTCGGCGCAACGTGACTAGCGAGCCGGGCCCAATTTGGTACGACGAGAGACCGCAGTTGCCCAGCAAAGCGGACTCTTTGCCTCGCTCGTTCCAGCTAAACGACCCTGCTCTGGTAGAGGAAAAGAAGGTAGAGTTTGGAGAGCCCCATCGAGAGAAGTAAGTGTGCCTACAAGAAATAAAGAATACACTGTACACGATCATTGAACTACTAATATATACAAATATAGGTACTTATGCATTTTACATGGTAAACACATGCTGAGACCTCTATCAATATTTATAGCATGTTACGACAATAATGCAACATATTTAATGCGTCGATTTGCTAGATAAAATAGGATAGAACTTCATCATTTTAGCAATTCACACTTCTATAGAGAGTTGCTACGCTCTTTCCTGTCTTCCAGTTTCTTCTAATCTGAAGTGAATGTAACTGAATAAAAAGCCCTAGCTAAAATTTCGGAGAGTAGGGTGTGGGTATTTATTTAGGGCGCCACCGACTATTAGACTGCACAAGTTAGAAAATCCCCAAGTTGTAATATGGAACTCGTTTCGGCGTAGGCCTTCGCAACTATATTAAATATAAATCATCAAATCAGCGGTGGACGCCAGAAATTTACGAATAATAATAAAAATTAACGTATAATCATATAACCCGCTAGTAAAATGAAACTTCTGCCTGTAACGAACGTTGCATTGAAGCGCGCGCACGGCTTAAGCGATCCCCACTACTAACTCGACTACGTACCGTTGCATGCAACTCTCGCTTCGCTCGCTACAGGGGCTCAAGAAAAGGAAACTAACCAGGTGCTAACCCAAGACATACCCAAAATCAAGAAAAAAACTGTTTAGAAACGTAACCTAAAAAAAAATTAAAAAAAGCAACGGGGTTTGAACCCGGACCGCCAATAGCTGCCGAATTGAGACCTAACCATCTATACCTCTCGACCACGAGGGCTCTTGCCGCAAATTGATTGCATCGCGAAGACATGGCGCGATTAGGTGCGTTAACCACTTAGGGAACGGAGATGCAGGTTCCGCATCCGTTTCCTACACGATTAGCGCACTCGGTTGCGCTAGCCGAATAGGAAACGTAAAAATGCCGCCGGGCACACCTAACACCGGAGAGTCGTGTTTGCAACATCCGGCTCCGGGGGTGGTGTTCTAGAGCGCCACCAGTCCTTACCAACTAAACTGGAAAAGCTCCACTGGTGTTGTACGGGGTTTTTAGGCACGCTTATCAAACAAGGAAACTCAATGTTAACTTAACAAGAAAACACAATCTCAGTTACAGATCAATTTATTAGCTTCGGGGTTTTTTTTAACAGCAACAATCTTACAGTGAATTTTTTACAGTTTAAAGGCGACAAGAATTTTATTTAGAATATTTTAGAAAAAGTTTATGAAAATTGTTGAATCTAACAGGCGAAGGAATGTCAAAGACTATTAAGAAATTAATAATAATGGTACACTATGATGATTGTACTGAGACCAATTCTGTTGTTAACTCGGTACTGTATGCCTTACACCTAAACGCTCTAAACACTACAATCCGAAGTGATCACTTTGGTTTACTTAAGCTTATTACATATTTGTATGCGTGCGCTAGTAGCTGCACCAATTATAAATGTAGCGATAATAATATGAATAGATAAAAGGCCACAATAATTATATTAATCGACCAGATAAACAAATGAATAAATGAGATCAATCTTAACTTAGAGCTTGGCCGACAAGACTAGATTTATATTTAAATATTAAAAAAAAAATATTATCAATTGACCAGGAAAATAAATGATAAAATAGACTTAAGCTATCTTAAAGCTTGGCCGACAAGACTAAATTTATATTTAAATATTAAAAAGGATTATTAATCGGCAAGAAAGATAAATAATTTAAAGCAACTATGAAGGCTCTTTTAAGGCACAATCTACAGGGCTAAATTCATAATAATTAAACAAAAAGGTAAATAATACTAAGCTACTGTACGATACCCCGTTAGATCCGGTCAAAGATCGGCGGTTGGTAAGACTGCCCAGCTCCACTGTACAGGCAAAAAGGAGTTCCTCGGGTGAAGGTGCCGGGCACCTGTAGCAAGAACCAACCAAAACAAATCCCCCAAAAATTATCAATGGATTTTCAATGACCATCAGCAAATAAAAGAAATACAAAAGGTACAAACAACTTGAATATATAAAAAAGAAAAAGGTATGAATCACCCCAAAATAATATAAACTTCCCCATATGATCCAAACTAAAGTCACATTAAAATAAAAATTCAGATATAAAAGGAAATAGATCAAATATCTCATGAAATGCAATGCAAATGGTGGTCAATGTAAAAAAAGGTTAACACAGATAAGGCAATTAAATCGTTAAATTAGCCGAAAAAACTTTAGCAATAATTACCTCTCTTGAGTCGGAGGGTGGCTGGAGAATCAACGGTCTCGATCTTGTAAGATGAGCTCGGAAAGCCTCTAGAAATAATGGAAATAGAATTAGCGTCATGGCGCAAGCAATAGAAAAAAATTAATTCCAGAAAAAGCTTACCTAGTGCAATACAAATATCCCAATAACTTGGTCGTGTCGAGCGCTGGTTAGGAACTCACTCACAGATCCCCTAGAAGGATAGTATTAACACAATACAGAAAGTTGAGTCCACTATGACTGCACTTAATGCTTCCTCTCACACCGAAGGGTATTTCTAGAAGAACCCTGTTTCTGTTTCAGTCAATTTGCCTTCCCACTTCCACGAGATTAGAAAAAAAGAACGTCGCATCAGAAAAAGTGATAGAGCCGAGAAATGCCAAGCGATTCTAACGATCCGATACGAGGAATAATTTTAAGATAATAAACGAGTTTGTTCTCGTTTATTATGGTTGTAAAACGACGGCGGAAGCCACAATTCATGAGCTGAAATTAAAATGTTCAAGAAATACTAGGAAATATTTCCAAACGAAATGATAAACTATTAAAAATCTAAATCGAAAGCAACAATTACGGGAGGATAGCCCATTCCTACTACCTGGAACTACCAACCGAATATTACAAAAATTGCAGCCTGCCGCGTGGAAAGATAAATATGAGATTCCCAAAGCAAATCAGAGGTCCCAAAAAGTTATGAAATATTATCAGCCAGAGATTGAAATAAAGAAAATCAGTACCCCCAAAAAGTTATGAAATATTCAAACCAAAAATAAAATATGAATTTGACGGATCTAATGAGGCTTTACAGTAGGCTTTATTAACCCAATTCTTAAAAATATAGATCGGCCAGCAAACATAATTAATGTAATATACATTAAGCAAAGTTATACTAATAACATAATATCCTATTTTAGTAGTTTGATCAAACCTAAGCGATCTGTGGTTCGCTTATCAACTAAAATAAATATAGTCACAAAGTGCCTGAGGGCAACATAAGAGAAAGGGATGATCAAAACAGATACTCAAGGCCACAACAGTGTTATAAAAGCTAGTACAAATATATCATTAACCTATATGTAGAATAAAATTAATTTACATTAATAAATGCGGCAACCTTAAGCTTATTGACAACAAATCGAATCAATAAATTTAGAATTAATTAACCGAAAAGGTCAATACTCAATAATTCTTACCGAAAAACATAGCATCTTTTGTTGCTAAATGCAGCGTATAAAATTAACTTTAAAATCTTTTACACTGGCCAAATCAGACTGTTACAATCAAAATCGTCACAAAATATTACAGGAGTTTTTTTTGGCCAATCACGGCCTTTTACTGTAGTCTAAATCGTATTAGTGTCCATCAAACGGGGATATGTAATAATGAAACTTGAAGAAATCAGGCTTTGGTTGCAAAGCACTTTAGCGCCGCTAATACTTTTATATAAAATTAATTTTTATCGAATACGAAAGTTATTTTATGATCATTTGTGCAACAAAAATTTTGGATTATGGACTTTTTTATTGATATAATCATATAAAGTAGGTACTACTTTTAATGGCGGAGTATCTTTTGATCCTTATTGGTGCATAATATAACGTATGCGCATGCGTTCGAGCAAATTGTGCTATTCTGTAGTGTCTTATTCGGCCATATTGCTTCTTTTATTTATCCTTTGTTATTGACTATTGTGTATGAATTGACTGAATTGAATTAAGTTAGCTAGCAGCGTCTCACAGTAGCCTCAAACAGGTTTTTTCTTGAATTTGGGCATTAGTTTGGGTTCACGTACGCTATGTTAGTATTTTGTCACCTTTATTTACTTTTCCGCGATAGCGATGTTAAGCTGATTAGCAGATATTACATTTTGATCTGTGTCATCTTACGTCAAGAAGAGGTTTTCTAATTTTTCAAAATTTCCTTATTTTTTCAACATTATACGCTTCTATAAACCTTCTACTGTACTTTTTAAAAAAAAACTGGTACTTTTTGCGGCGCTAAAGTGCTTTGCACCCCAGGCTTTTTCGTTTTGTCTAATCCAAACTCTTAGTTTTTATGTGTAAATTAGTTTGCGTCGTTGCGATATAACTGCATTATGATAAAATCATAATATATTTTCAGGAAACCATAATCTGTCTATTACTATTTTAGCTTTTGTAACTATATTGTATATACTCATGTTTTAAGCCAATGCATATCTTG
>JAEQML010057297.1:0-32421 GCA_016904865.1 Pissodes strobi
CTGTTCCTCTTCGTTATCTTCTTCTGGTGGCGGGTATTAGAATGGCGGTAAAGCAAATGGGTGGACGTATCTCGGACGTACGTGACGTTTTCAGACCGTAATGCGCTCGATAAGAACAGGAGGTGTTGTCTAAGAAAACGACTGAAAACGGTATGTTTACGTGACAGCAGAATGTTTTGTGTCGTCGGCAAATCAAGATTATAAAAGAGAGACACAAATGGTGTTGGAGATCACTGCAAAAAGTTTACTTGTAATGAGACGTTTATAATGCCGGTTAGTAACTAGATATTGCTCCGAGGACGCACAGTTTTCATTTTAGGTCGGAGGCTAATTTGAATATCCATCAGAATAAAAAACTAGGAAAAAAAGGGTAGACAAGCAGATAATTCACATTGTGCACCAATTTATAGAGTGAATCAGATTTCGTGAATGAAGGAGCCAATGTGACGTTTTAAAGGGGTGATACGTAACAGGTGGTTTTCAAACTATGACTATGACGTTGGCATAGCATAGCATATAAAAGATTCCTCATAATGAGACTTTTTTAATGCGAAAGAGTAAGTGGTGGTTGCCCGAAAAGCCACCGTTGCCACTTTAAGGCAAGACTTCAAAGTTATTTCAAAAGTCCGAATAAATATGTTTTCAATATATTTTTCATCATTTCTCTTTTCGAAAATCTTTGCTCTGCAGTTTCTTTGTTATATCCACTTTTGTTTCTCCTTCTTAATAAGACCAAGGTACTGTGTTATTCCACGATGAATTATTTAGTTTGTAACATGGTCTGTCCACAATACCCTCGGAATCTTACACACACCTCAATATTTTCCTGTTATTGCAGTGAGAATCAATAACTCGTGCACCATAAGACAAAATTAAGAATGCATAGCAATGAAGGAGTTTTGTGTCAAGTTGTTTTTTTCTTAATATAGAGCTTCTGTGATTGAATACTGCGCTGGCATTCTCAATACGAATTCTTATCTATTTGCTCTAAAGGTGTCAATTGGTCATTAAAATTGGTGCCAAGACTTGTGTACTTAGTCGCTCGTACAATAGACTTTAGGTTAAGTCCGATGTTACAGTTTTATATACGTTGGATTTACTCATAATTAAAAATTTTGTTTTATTTATATTAATGGCAAGTCTGAATCTCTAACCATGTATCGTCACTCCATCTACAAAGAGCTGTATAGACATGCTAACGTCTCAGCAGCCATGTCCGTGCCATACGCATATCGAATCACAGGTCGACAAGATTTTAGTAACACAAAGCAGATATTTATTTTTAAAATGAAAATACCCTTCTAATAATAGGAAAAATATTCCTAAAGCCCTAACACGTACCACTTTTCAATAGCTCAATAAGACCCTTTTCCATTTGCAGGTAGTCGAGCGGGAAGTCAATGTAATGAGAGGACGGTTACAAAGGATGCATTTTATAACAGGAAAAGTACCTGAACTGTGTTGTTTACAATAATAGACATAAATTTAAGATTAGAAATTAGTCTTCTGTTGAGTTCCGAAGTGAGAGGTTCTCTGTGTGTAGATAAGAGAGTGTTTTAAGGACGGAAATGTCGAGACAAACGCGCCGCAGTTGCAAAATCTCCTGACAAATTTTGTTATATTTGTGAAGAATTTATGGTGAAATCACAAGCCAGGCCATTTTCTGAAAGTGTCAAAAAAGCCTACTTGCCATATTTTGGTGTTTTAATTGGAGATCAAGGCAAGCAGTGGGTTCCCCATGTGTGCTGTGTTAGTTGTAGCGTATCATTGGTGCAGTGGATAAATAGGAAGAGAAAAAGCATGTCTTTTGCAGTCCCTATGGTATGGCGAGAACCCACTAATCATTTAGACGATTGTTATTTTTGCCTGACAAAGACTGAAGGTTATTCCAAAAAGGGAAAGCACAAGTTCGACTATCCAAATTTGCGGTCTGCAATGCGACCTGTTCCTCATAATGCAGATGTACCAGTGCCGATCGCACCTTTAGATCCGCAAAATGTTGTTTTGGAAGATACTGGAGACAACGCATCATCAGGCAGCTTCGAAGAACAGTGCACCGACCCTACTTTTACTTCATGTCCCAGTTCCAGCGAGCCACATTTAATTGTTCAAAGTGAGTTAAATGATTTAGTACGTGATTTGGGGTTATCAAAGCAACAGTCAAGTTCCCGTCTTCAGGAATGGAACTTATTAGCCAACGAAACGAAAATTATGAATTTCAGAAAAAGAAATGCTCCGTTTGTTGCATTCTACAGTATGGAAAATTTGTTGTGTTCGTGTACTGATATTGATGGTTTAATGTAGGAACTTGATATTGAGCATTCCCCTTCTGAGTGGCGTTTATTTATAGATTCGTCTAAATACAGTTTAAAAGCTGTGTTATTGCATAATGGAAATTTAAAACCCTCCATACCAGTTGCCCATTCAGTGACGATGAAAGAAAGTTATGGAAATATGCGCACTGTAAATGGCAGATATGCGGGGCTTAAAAGTTATAGGAATTTAACTGGGACTTCAGGGAGGATTTACAAAATATTGCTGGTTTCTTTGTCTATGGGACAGTCGTGCAGTAAATCAGCATTAGGTATGTAACAATTTGGCAGAAAGAAGTGAACTTCAACCGGGATCTCACAATGTTAAGTTTAGACCTCTTGTAGACCCCAAAAATTTCCTTCTGCCTCCTCTTCACATTAAACTTGGGCTGATGAAAATCTTTGTGAAGGCTATGAATAAAGACGGTGATGAATTCAAATATTTAAAAGAGGTCTTTCCCAAGTTAAGTGATGCCAAATTAAAGGAAGGCTTTTTTATTGGACCACAAATCAGAAAATTGCAGGACGACATTAATTTTACAGAGAAGCTTACCAGGCAGGAGCTCAAAGCATGGAACTCATTTGTTAGTGTTGTAAGGGGATTTCTGGGCAACAATATGGATGCAAACTACCAACAGTTAGTTAATGAACTTTTAGATCCCTACAAATCGCTTGGTGCCCGAATGTGATTAAAAATTCATTTCCTCTATTCACATCTGTCATTTTTTCCGGAAAATTTGGGAGCTGTCAGTGACGAGCAGGGTGAAAGATTCCAGCAAGATATTAGGACAATGGAAATTCGCTATTAAGGACGATGGGATCCAGCCAAGGTGGGTCATTACTGCTGGTTTTTGAAGAGAGAAGATATGACCCCCTCATAAAAGGAAAAAATAAAATTTAATTAGTATTTTAAGTCTCTATTTTTAATCTTTGTGTTTTTCTTAAAGTAAAGTACGTTTAGTAGCTGTAAAATTAAATAAAGTCGATATATACGTTTTAAAAAATCTTAAATTTTTTTTTCCTATACACATCAGATATTGTAACATTAAATGTGGTTCTATAAATGTAACGAGAAAACCTTACTTGTTACATTTTTTTTCTCATTTTTGTATTTGGATACATAATATGCTATTCAGCCGTATGTAACATCCAAAAAAATTTTTTTGTCCACCTTATTTAATATTCTAGCATTTAGAAATTAAATATTATGTATTAATGAAAATAATAGACATTTTGATTTGATTCATATTTTGTTCTTCTTCTAATCTCATAGAAGCGTATTGGTTACGGAAGCCGTTCCGAGACAATATGGAAGTTGAATTAGTTGCATTTCTCCAGTTAATTGGAATATCAGATTGCGCAAATATATAGCTTCTTTCGCAGCTTCCGACAACGCCATATATTCAGCCTCCGTGCTAGATAATGCAACTGTCTTTTGTTTGACACTGGTAAAAGAAACCACAGACCCGCACATTTTAGAAGCATAACCAGTATAAGATTTTCTATCTGGTGAAATATTGCCCCAATCGGCGTCAACATAACCTACAAGTTCTGTTTCTTCATTTGAAAACCTCAAACAATAACTCTTGGTACCTTTAAGATAGTGCAATATTCTTTTGGCATATATAACTCACACCATAAGCAATATCAGGCCTCGTTAGAACCGCCAAATACATCAAACTACCTAAAAGCTGTTGGTAAGGAGTATCAGACACGTTTTCATCAATTTTTTCAATACTTAATTTTACTTCTAACGGAGTTTTGACAGGTTTGCAATCTGTCATCTCAAAACGGCTTAGCAATTGATCTATGTATTTCTCTTGGCTCAAAGAAATAATTTGATTTTCCTTATCAATTTGGATTTCCATCCCTAAATTTGCCTAGCTTGCTTTAGGTCCTTGATTTTGAATTTTTGCCCTAACTCCTTTTTCAAAAATTCAGTTTCACGCTCACAATTTGGAAATTCAAAAAAATCATCTACGTAAAGAGCTACAATTGTCAAAGATTTGTCAAGGGTTCTTTTTGTAAATCTGACTTTTTATAGCCTAAATCTAATAAAACACTATTTACCCTGTCATTCTAGGCTCGTGACGCCTGTTTAAGCCCGTAAATAGCCCTGTTTAACTTTAAAACCTTATTGTCACTAAAATTGTTTTGTACATACCCTCAGGTATTTTCATGAATACCTGTTCCTTGAAATATTCATTTAAGAACACAGTCTTAACATCTTAACATCTAAATGTGTGATATCTAGATTCATCTTTAGTGATAACCCAATTAAAAGTCTCAATGTCGAAAGCCGCACAACTGGTGAAAAATTTTCCTCATAATCAACACCTTGCTCTTGCGTAAAACCTCTCGCAACAAGACGCGCACGTTATGCCACCTCATTCGCACTATTGACCTTTCTTTTAAACACCCACTTGTTGTCCACTACCCTGGCACCTTTAGGTAAATCCATCAACTCCCAGGCCTCATTCTCCTCAAATGACTCCAGTTCTTCTTTCATGGCTGTTTTCCAACATTCAGCATCCGACCTAGCTCAAACCTCCTTAACACTTGTCGGATTCTCAAAATCTGCCACACTGAAGTATGACACATTTTCACCATATTTTACCACAGATTTAGAAAGTCTATTTGATCGTCTTAAATTTTGCTCTGGTCACCATTCTGAATCATACCCAAATGTTTCTTGTCAGGATTATAATCTTCATCACTATCCCCATTCTGAGAATATTCTGACTCACTCTCACTCTCGAAGATGTGAAGGAACTCCTCTTGCTCTTCATGATCCCCCAGAATTTAAAACCTCTGTTTGAGTTTTCACTCTCTTTATTTTGAGTTTTGTCTGAGCAAATTATCACCTCTCTATTATTTTTGGTTTCTTCTATCATAATGACATCACGTGACACGATTACATCTTTCTTGTCTGCATCATAAAGTCGGTAGCCCTTAGTGATGTCACTAAATCCCACAAGAATCATCTTTTTGGATTTTTTATCCCACTTTAGTGTTCTCTGCTTTGGTACATGCACCATCGCAGTGCTGCCAAATATCCTTATATGGCTCACATCAGGAACTTTTCCAGACCAAACTTCTAAAGGTGTTTTTCCTTCTAATCCAGAAACAACACTTCTGTTTCTTAAGTATACCGCAGTGTTTATTGCTTCTGCCCAAAAACATATTTCTAGTCCTGTATCAAATAACAAGCATCTCGCTTTTTCCACCAATGTCCTATTCATGCGCTCAGCATTGCCATTTTGTGGTTTGGTGAACAATGCCAAATCTCTTGAGCATGTTTTTCACTTCCAATCCACAAAATTCACCCCCGTTGTCAGATCTAACCATTTTAATTTTTCTTTCTATTTGATTTTCTGCCATACTTTTAAACTCTATAAAGTGTTTTAGAGCCTCATCTTTTGTATTGCAAAAATATACAAAAGACATTCTCATGTGGTCGTCTTCCAACACCAAAAAATATTTGGCACCTCCCAGAGATTTTACCTCCATCGGTCCACACAAATCTGCATGAATTAGGTCTAACAAATTTCCAGATCTCGAACCCTTTTTCGGAAAAGGTTTTCGTGTTTGTTTGCCTTCGTTGCATGTTACACAATTATACTTGTCTATTCTTATTTCTCCTTGAAAATTTAAGCCTGTGACAGCCCCATTTTTCATTTTTGATAAATCCGTGCTATTTAAGTGACCAAATCTTCGATTCCATGTTTCCCCAGTTACCTTAGATGCCTCTGCCAAAAAACATGGTTGCCAAATTTCCGTTTTTAGCTTGTAAACATTATTATTAAGGCATGCCTCCCCAATTAACACGTTTTCACTGTTGTATATCTTACAGCCCTTATTATCAAAATTTACAGTGTTGCCATTTTTGATTAATTCGCTGACCGACAACAAATTCGTTGTTAATTGTGGCACGCAAAGCACATTTGTGACACAAACCTCAATCACATCCTGTCCTATTTTACTCCTTACCTCAACATTACCAATACATTCCACTGATGCTATGCTGTTATTGGCAACTGTGATATCAGGTATATCAGCTGGTTTCGATTTCACATCCGACAGCCATTCTTTGTTTGGGGTTATATGCGCACTCGCTCCAGAAACCACATACCCATCCTGATTGCCAAATTTGCCACTCATAAATACTGCACTGTAAACATGTTTTTTGCCTTTGTCTTTAGACTCATCTTTGCTCTCTTTCTTGTTTTCTTTCTCCTTCCTTTTCTCAGGACACTCATATGCAAAATGCCCTTTAGAATGACACCGAAAACAAGTTATTTCCTTTTTATTCTTGCTCAGGTAGGAATTGTCTGGTTTGCCTTTAAATTTCGTAGCAAAAGCCCCATTTACACTAGTATCACACTCCATGTCTAAAAGCTCAGTTTTTATCTTATCTGTTGTCATGTTTATACCTGAGTGTTCGATGGCCATAATCATCGGCTCATATTTTTCAGGTAATCCAGCTAATAGTAGGCTTCCAACTCACCCATCATCTATGGCGAAACCAGTATTTTTCAACTTACTAGCAGTTTCGACCATTTCGAAAACACACGTTCTCATTGAGATGATAAACCATAACTAACTATATTTTAAGCATATATTGATCTACATTCAGATGACGCGACATACACATAAGAGACTAAGCATTCATGGTTTATCAAAGTTCCACGAATAATGCAGTGGAAGGCGCAGTATAGAATTTCATCCTATGTTTATTATGTTTTAAAGATTAGTGATATTTTAACAAGAGCATCTGTTCTGCGATAGCGACGCTGTTTCAGAACTAAAAAATTCCATTTTGGAAGAACGATGGCCAATCATGGCTTTTCTCAGAACAGCCTCCCAGGTCAACATCGCCGCCTTTTTACAACACTAGGCCGGACGATGGTCTAGATGGATTGGTTGACCTAGGGAGGACGCACAGGGGGTCCAGTGCTGTGGCCTTCCAAGGCAAACTTCTCACCATTTCCATAATTTAGATTCCAGATAGTTTGGCTTCTCTTACCTTCTTTTAAATTTGGATGTTCTAGTTATACTTCAACGACCATTAGGTACAAGTTTACTCATTGAAATTATGTCAGAAACTATCAGGGACTAATTTTAAGTCAATCAAGAAATTAAAATGTGGTATATTATTGAAGGACCTAGGTGTTGTTGTGATACACTACTTATGGTAACTTGATTTCAAACTACTCTCGAACTACACAAAATACATATTTAAAGATTTTTAAGTGTGGGTAGTAAGTTGAAAAATAAATAGTGACATATACGATGGCGAACTTTTTTACTTCCTTTCTTCCTAAGTGCGTGACACTTTATCACACATTAAATTCTCACGCTGTTTGGCACTTATTGGTGCAGATGGTCTCTATATATCAATATTTATATCAACCGACATAAAAATTATCAATTTATACATTGTGGTAGGTTATGAATATTAAATTCGAATCCATTTTCAGTAAACTTTATGAATGATGGCGGTGCTTTACTCAGCGTGGTTAATTTACATGTCGGGATATTCTCAACAGTAGGACGTCTTAATTTACCTTAAATATTAACCTTATTAACATATTCATAAGCTTAAGTTTGTTATTTGGCTTCCGTATAGCGTAAACTCATATTTTATATTGGATAGGTGTATTTAAATAAATGAGATTCTTTCATAATAACATTGATTTGCACTCAGCAGCGGTGATGTGGGATAATTTGTGGGATGGCGTATAGACTTGTATTACTAGTATGCTATTTTAGTGTTATAATAAGATGGTGTTTAGTTAACTGATAATCGTTTGCGTAATTCTAGTAGAGCTTTCGACTTGGATTCATTTCTATAGATAATATATTATTATGTTTAGGCGTTTTGAAGATGATTCAGTCACCAGGTTCTTAGTACGTTTGCTTATGATTAAAATGTAGATATGTGTGCTTTCATTGTTTAGTAGCAGCTTTATTAAATTTATTAGCATCCGTGTTTGTTGTCTTTTATTTACATATCTGTTTTTTGCTATCAAATTAGCATGTTTCTCTTGTTTTCTGGTGATGTTAAAATTGCAGCAACCTATCTACCTCGCTTCTTTACTTGCTTTTTGATTTGTTATTTTACTGCTAAACCTACATCGAAAAAAGAAAATAGATGAGACATATTCCTTTAAAACGTCTACATGGAGTTGGTTTTTATTGGCTAATAATGTAAGGTAACTACAACTTGGAAGAATCCTAATATTTTCTTTTTAACGTATAGTTAGTTGTACTGAAGCACATGCCTTGAATGAATGACAGTCTCTTTCTAATTACATATCATAAAGATCATTATCTCGACGAGGTACAACATATAAAGAATGTCGATCTTAACAACTGATCTCGCCATAATCAATAACAATCAATAATCATATTTTTACCAAATATAGGTACTCTGTTATTCCGTTATCTAACTTAATGAATGAAAAATCTCGATTGAGTTTATTAACATTTTTATCTTATGTTGGACATTGCCAGCTTTTTTTGCGTTATTATTGGCATCTTTGCCAATATCGTAAAGAACACGTTAAACAACAGTTTATAGTCCGATTGTGAACAGAGATAACGATTGGTATTAAAGAAATCGAGATTTTTATGGATGCTGATATGCTACAGAATGTAATAGAAGCTTAATGCTTTCAGATATATTCTCAGGGGGATTTTCCACTTTCAGATTTAATAAACGTTCAAGAAGTTAACAATTAGGCTACATTTAGTTTTAAACTGTTATTTATTTATTTATTAAATAATTTCATTTTGGGGTAATAGAAAAATTATAGTCTGCAACACATGCGTGAATCCCATTTATAGGTACACGGGTTTGCTTTAGAACACTCGTCACTCGTATAAAAACTTTGACTTCAACGCATTTGTGTCAAAATCGTATAGGGTGAGGTAGTAAAAGATGTACTTTAAAAATATATTCGAAATTACATAGGGTACGTCACAAAAGTGGGGTAGCAAAACTTATGATTTTTTAAATAGAACACCATATATTTGATTTTATTTTTGAGTTCTACGTTTTAATACAAACGTTTTGGCCACATAAAATATTAACTAAAAATTTTAGTTTTTGAGATATTAAAGCTGTTAACAAAAATACAAGAAAAATGATTAGAAATATTATTAAATATTCAAGAAATTCTCTAGGTGTGTAGTAGGATGTTAGCGACGTTATGCAATACTGCCAAAACTTTGAATTGGACAACAGAATAGTATAAATATCATTCATATCATAGGTATTGAGCTTCATTAAGAATTGCGAGAAGAAGATTTTGAAAGACGAGATCAATTTTGCAAGATTATTCATTAACTGCAGTTAAATAATAATTTTCGTCCAATGCTTTGTTTCCGATGAGGCGACGCGACATTTAGATGCAATAGGGCTGTAAATCAGCATAATATGAACTATTTATGGCACTGAAAATCCATTTCGGCTATGGAAAAAAGAGCAGCAAAAATCCCTGGAACAGGATAATCACGAGCCCCAGGGAGCTAAGGATGATCATAAGCAAGGCCAGACCGTACAAAGCGCCAGGATCAAACGGAATAGTTATAAAGGAGGCCAAGTTCGTACATCATCAATACCTCCATCGGATTACACTACTTTCCGAGAACATTGAAGACAGCCTGACAGCCAGGATCATCGTCATCGCCAAACCAGGAAAGTACAGGAGCCAAACCTCAACAATAATATGCTACACACCCTCAGAGAGGTCATCGAAAAAGTGCTCAACAAAACGACCAACGTGGAGTTTCAAACACTAGAAACCATCATGGCGGAAAAGCGACAGCCATGCAGCTTGCGAGGATAGTGGACCGGGTAATGATAGGAAACAACATGAAGAAGAGGACAACAGCGGCAGTATTGAACTTAGAAAAGGCTTATGACACCGTATGGAGGGAGTGTGGCTACCAAGATGCACGACGCAGGAATCGCGCCGGTAGTCCCGAAGAACCTCATGAGCTACCTAAAGGACAGGACAACAACAGCGCTGATTAATGTGACAGAATCCAGTACAAAGACAATAAGGCAAGGACTCCCTCAAGGAAGCGTGATATCACCGACGCTGTTCAACATCTATATCAACGACGTGCCAAGGAAGCTGGGCAACCAGATAGCACTCTTCGCGGACGACGTAGCAGTCTACGCACCATCAGCGCAGCAGGTGGCGGCAATACAGCGAAGAGAACAATACGTCAGACAGATAGCGGAATATTTCAAAGAATGGAAGCTGAAGATAAACGAGACCAAAACGCAACTTATCAACTTCAACCAGAAGTGCAGGAGAGAAAGGACGTACATCACGATCAACGGGACACGGATCGAGGACACGGACACCGTGAAGTACCTAGGAGTCACGATGGACGCGAAGCTGACGTTCAAGGACCACATACAGGGCACCAGGAGAAGAGCAGGGGTAGTAGCAAGCGCAATATTCTCCCCATGCGGCAGTCAAGACTGGACAAGGACATCAAGATCCGACTGTACAACACCTACGTCAGGCCAATAACCATGCACGCTGCGCCGGTTTGCAGCTCCGCAGCGAAACCCAACAAGGAGAAGCTACATACGCTGGAACGGAAACTGCTACGCACAATCATGAACTACAGATGGGAGGATTTCAAGAAGACCAGATAACTGCACAGAGAGGCCGGGACAAGACCGCTAGAATAGAGAGTACAGGCCGCAGCGACGAAATTCTTCAGGTACACGATGAGGACGCAGGAAATAACCAGGTACATAGGAAGGATGGCCATAGAGGAGATGTTATTCAGGAAAGTTCACCACGAGGCGATGCGTACCTAGAAAAATAGTTTGGGCCTGAAATTTTTACTTTGTGACCATTATATATAATATTGAATAAAAACCAAAAATATGCAGGTGTGTCGTTTAAAAGAAACGAGATTCTTTAATTTGAATATTTGCAAAATAGCACGCTTATAATAAACACCATATGGAATACATTGCATATATAGCGGATATTAAACAATAATATAGTACTCGTCTTTCCTGGTGTCATATATGAGCGTTTGCCGTTTTGAAGTGACGAAGAAACTGTCCAATATCTGGGCAATCTACGCCTTGTTAAAGTTGACAATAATTGTACACAAAAACATAGACAAAAGGAACTTTGCGAGACTTCAGAAGAATAAATCCCGAAGGAATCTAATGCCTATATATGATGGATGAAAGTCAGAAATGTTTTGCAACTGCTCCAGATGAAAATTATTTATTGCATAAGCTTGTTCTAAGTTTCGGAATTGCGGACGCCTGCAGAAGATGTATTTAATGTATTTTGATAAAATTGTCCCAGACAAAGACGAAGACTCCAAGAACGTTTTCTATAGTAGACGATGGATGACAATGAAGATCTCACTTGTTTGACAAGAACAAAGAAATATATCGCTTTGCAACGAAAAGCTGCCAAAAATTAACCCTTCTTCATGTTATACAAGAAAGATAAATGGTTAATTCAATCCGCTGGTAAATACTATTGGGATGCTGCCTAGTGTAGTAGCAAATTACATAAAGTTGCCCAACCCACCTCGCTATACGGGACATTGTTTATGGCGTGCCTCCGTAATTTTGTTAGCCGACGCTATAGGGGAATTTTTGCTTGTAAATCGCCATAGAAGTTGGCGCTCGTCAACTTTAACTGAAGCCTACAGAGAGGATTCGGTTCAAAATCAAATTCAGATAACCAGAACAATTATTATAAATTCTAAAACAGGCGCTTCTGGTAAGTCAAATGTTACTACCACCAATCAGATTGATGTCATTCATGGAAGGTGATCATTAGAAAGAATTTATAAATGTTTCCAATTATTGTAACCATTGTAACTTCAGCATAACGATGAAGAATTAGAATTGATGTTTTCAATTAATAATATTGATTTTAGTAAAAAAATTAATGTTTTATTAGGAGCTAATGGGTTTTTTTTCGATGGCGAATCTGTAGGTATAGTATTTAAAAACATTTTTTAAAATATATTTTGGGTTGTGGGTTTTTTAGTTATTTTTACACTCTTGGGCGTCAAATTGTATTTTACGCCCAGTCATATAAAAACGTATATTTATATAAATACATTTTACTATTTATTATGCTCAATTGTTAACAGAATTATAATATGTTCATGATTATAAACCATAATGAGCGAGACTTGGTTTGTTTGCTATTTAGAGGGTTTGTTTATTATTTTGGAATGTCTAATATTTTACTTCAAGTATAGTTCTCCGCTCGCTTCGCTCGCTCCGAGGGCGCAACCAACCAAAACTAACCCAAACTAGTCCCGCCCACATAACTGTTAATACCTATGGAATGAAACCATATCACTAACAAAGACAATGGATTTGTCAATGGCTAACAAACTTAGACCAACGCAAATGGAACGAACTGCAAATGGAACGAACTATGCTCGGTATTTCATTGAGAGATAGAGTAGGAAATGTTGACATTAGGAAGCTCTGTATATTTGCGTCTACGTAGCAGCTTACACATTCTATTCATACGCTTTTGTGCGATTACAGCGACTCAAGTGACGCTTTAAAAAACTAGCCAATTCAATTCAATTTACTGTTGCTCTCCGATGGGATTTAAGTACAAATACTACCTGTGAATCGCTGTTTCAAAATAATTGGTTGTCAGAAAAAAATTTAAGATTCACTTACATCTACGTAGCAGCTTACACAATTTTTCCATACATTCGGCAATCGGCATGTACGTTATTCTTGTTGTAATATGTTTTGAATGGTGGACAGTAGAAGCATATTCGCGGAAATACAGGCAAGCTGCTGTATATCCACTGTAAACTGAATCTTTACCCATTTTCATTATCATTAAACTAATATTTCACTTCACGGTTCACGCATGGCCCTTTGCTCGCTCCGGGGGCGCAGCCAAACAAAACTAACCCAACACAACGCATGTCCAAAATCAAGAAAAAAAAATAAAAAACCAGTACGACAATCGGATCTTATATCCTTTCTAACAACGATTCACGTTTCACAGGTAGTATTTGTACCTAAATCCCATCGGGAAGCAATAGTAATCGCGCGGAAGTGTATGGAAAATTTGTGTAAGCTGCTACGTAGAAGCAAATGTAAGATTCGATAGTCGTACTGCCTTTTTAATTTTTTTTCTCGATTTTGGGCATGCCTTGGGTAAGTTTTGTTTGATTGTGCCCACGGAGCGAACGAAGTGGGCGGAGTCCATGCGTGAAGTGAAATATTAGTTTATTGATAAAAAAAATTGGGTTAAGAGCCGATTTATAGTGGATATACAGCAGCTTGCATGTGTTTCCGCGAATATATTCCACTGTCCACCATTCAAAATATATTACAACAATAATAATGTACGTACCGATACGATAATTGCCGCAGTATGGATAAATTGTGTAAGTAACCTACTACGTAGACGTTAAGTGCTCTGGATACAACAGAAACTCGATGTGGCATTGTGGCTTGTGGCATAATAAGGCATACCTTTATGTCCAAAAATGAAAAACGTAATGAGACAAGTGTAGTACCTGACTCTATCTGTTGCCGAGGATTCGAACTGCTTCGACTGCCAACTCAACAAACTAGTCATGTGTAGTCAATCCTTGCACTACCATAGATCACATCTATTAATCTTTGCGAAACAATTTTCCATATATTTATAACGACCAAGAAACTCTAATGAGATATTTTTTCACTCTTGCTTTCTACTAGTTTATTGAGCTTGTAGTTGAAGCGATTTGAAACCTTGGCTGCAACCAGCCAACTTATTAACTGACCAAAATTTCATAATTTCTCTTTAGCAATGTTCATGCTATTGAAGTGTTTCGGTATTTTATCCTTAAAGCTACTATCTCGGAAACGGTTAGAAGAATTTCGAAAAAAATCTAGTTTTTCAAATGTATATAGCTGACTCATAAAAATATTGTAAAGGTTGCTATTTCAAAAAATAACCTGGCATTGACAGTAATTAGCTAATTTAACATGTGTCAATTGTCTACTTTACTCTGCTAACTGGTCAAAATTTCATAATTCTATCTATGGTACCTACTTTTCGTGTTATTAAACCCTACTTTTAATTTTCCTAACCCTGTAGATTTGATAGCAAACTAATGTGACCTATTTTATGCCATTTATCTGAAATTTTGTCTCGATTAAGCACTAGCACTTGTACGCTCTGGCGTAAGACCCTTCCCTACATTTTAAGTATTTCATTGCTCATGCTATCGTAATCCGAAGGCTTCTCGTTTTAATTCAGGCTTTTACTGATAATCCTGGTTGCTGTTTTTGAGAATCCTGAACAGTGATAATTTCTTTACTGTTATTAGCCAGCCGAACAGTTTAGATCTTAGAACCTTCATATTTTTGTTATTTTCTATTGTTATTATGGGTTTTGTGTTGTATTTCCGTACATATTAAAGGATACTGCTCAGATTTATCCGGATATATTTTTCGGTTGGTCTCCAATACTTCATTTCTGAAACTTAACGAAACCTGTTTTAACATTCTGGAAAACAGGTTGAGGTAAATTGCTAGAAATCAAGTATGAGAAACCAAGATGGCATCAAAGCGGTAATTATCAACTATTGAATGAATCCTATTATAACCCATAAGATGCTATGTCTGATTGCGTTTGATCTGAATACACTAATGCAGGCTAAAAATATTCAAGTTTGCTTAAATTTGCTGAACCTGGTATATTATATTGTTCATTTGATTTAACAACTTGTTACGGGTGGAAATTCTCCTATTTATAAAGGTCATGATTGGTCAATCATCTCTATTGTCTTTTCTCGATAAGTTCGTACCTGTCTAGGTTTCTGACAAGCAGTATTTTAATTGACAATTAAGGATTTTTAGTTGAATGTCAGCCGATAGCTTTGACGTGTTTACAGATTTGCTTCTGCTATTTGATCCAGTAGGCCGAGAGAAAACAGAAGAAAACTGTTGTTGTTGATTTTGAAAGGCTTTTGCTTATTCATTAGCCAAAAATAAATCCTTGGGTTGAGAGGTAGTCCTCGAATAGTATTTTATTTCGTAAATGAAGTAGACTGGAAGTCGTTTGAGACTCTCGAGGGAAGGTCAGTTGCGTGTGAAGAAATTTCTAGCAACCGCCGTAATGGCAATATAGGCCGTTGATCCTTTCAAGATACCCAGGTAAACCCCTAGTTATGGGGAAGCTGTTTTAAGTTGTTTTGAATGTAGAATTTCAAGTAGATTTTTGGGGCTGAGCTTTGGCAGTTTTGTAAATTTCATGTTGTTGTTATGGATTAATTTACGCTTTTAGGGTTTTTGGACCTCGTTTTTAATAGCTGAATTCTACAGTGGAATTCCGGTAGCGCTTTGTTGCGGGGTCCTATGGCTGTTTCCCCGTAGGGTAGGAGGAGCCACTATTACCTGGAACCTGTTTAATCTGGACTGTTTAACATACAGAGAAGGATGATGGCCAATTCTCGGATATAACTTACAGGAGTTCATTCCTCAAGATAAGTCTAA
This sequence comes from Pissodes strobi, assembly GCA_016904865.1. Classification (NCBI taxonomy): domain Eukaryota; kingdom Metazoa; phylum Arthropoda; class Insecta; order Coleoptera; family Curculionidae; genus Pissodes; species Pissodes strobi. The sequence continues at coordinate 15,847 of JAEQML010057297.1, forward strand.
TTTTATGCATACTATCACGTTTAGATAGCACCATTGTGCCAGAAATATTTACTAGTTTGCAGAGACTTTTAAATTTAAGCAGAATTTAGTACCCAAACATTTTCCTAAAACGCTTTATTAATTTCTTTAGTAAGTAATAGCACACATCTTAATCTACTAGAGTATATATATTAAATACTTTTTGTGAAGCGTTACTACGCCGACCTAGAAGCATTATTTACTTCTTACGGGTGCTAGATTTATGGATAATCTCTAGTACATATTATATCCGAGGAAGTTTATTCATTTTATTATCTTTCTCCTTTAAGTTGGCTTTGACAATTGATCATAACATTGTTTTTTGAGGAATACGTTCTCTGGTTGAAACTTGCAACTCGGGCTTTTGGAAAGGCTATAATAACCGAGTTCAATTAACTTAGTATAGTGTATGTGATAAATTCGGTATTTCTATCACCGTCTAGGTTGCAGGTTGCGCCAGAGCGTTTCGAAGAAGTGAACTTTCAGAATTTTATAACATTTTATTTGTCACCTCTCAAATTTTAAATTAGACTGACAGGTTGACAAGAGGTTGGAATTTTCTGTATTGTTTAAAACCTTTTCGCTTGACACTTTTCAAACTTTCGATTTAGGCTATCAGGTTGACAAGAGGGTGTATCTAGTAGTCAATAACTGTAAATAGTAATTTACTTAATAGACAAGAGGAGCTTGCTCTATTTTTCTATTTTAAAATAAAGTATTGGCCTCACATGTTTGGTATGATTTATGGTGAATTTGAGAATGTAGATTTTAAATGGTAACCGTGCAGGTAGCGCAGACTTCATCAGGTAATTATTTACTTAATTTGACATTTGTATTTGAACTTAGTTTCTTTTATATCCAAGTTTTTTTCCACTGTGTCCGAATAAACATCGATAGGGCTTGCCAACAAAAGTAAACTTCAGGTACAACAATACGGAACTTGATAGTGAAAAAAGATAAGTTCGGACACCCCCCTCCGAGACGAGCTAGGCCTGGTGTTCGATTGCAGACGGTGCTGGTTGAGCTATTACGAGGACTGGTGTTGACCGAACTACATGGTAGACATCTGATTGTAGTTTAACCTTTTGGTAAATATTAATTTGATAGTAATCTGTCGTTCAGCGCCATCTGCCAAGTAGTTTTATCTTTGAATTGAATATAACAAATTGGCAACCAATGCCAACAGAATTAGAATCGATCGTAATAAACTTTAGCTTGCATTTCAGGATCGCAAATTAAGTACTGAGTGATTACTCTTCAATTGCTGAATTAATAAGGTATAAAAGAATCTAGAGTAATTCTGCTCAACATTTTTTTAATACCTTATTCCTCCTAGAGCTTTCGACAATGTAATCTTATGTACAGACAGCTTTAATATGAAAAAGAATCTAGCAAAAACGATCCAAACGATCTCTATTCACAACAAATATAAATCAATATCGTAAAAATAAAAATCATAAAACAAATATATCTAGAAGGAATATAATTTTCATGATTTTACACGTCCATCATCTCGTACTGTTTCATTAATACCAAAAACAAAATATAATAATTGGCATCAGCGTGCATGTCAATAATAAATACCAAGACCGGGAAACTTTTAGAAGAACCTACGTAAGAATGACTCGGGCACGCGATCGACTAAATTGGCAATAATGTTATTATGCGAACCATAGAACAGTTTATGTATATCTTGTAATTACTGACTTTCTTTGCTTGGGGCTTTTGGCCAGAAGCTTTGTAGAACAACCGGAGCGATTAGAATAACGATTTTGGAGACAGTGGTGCAGGTTCAGGTATGGATTTTTTTATTTGTCGAATATTTATCATATGTAGTAAATAAATTATGATATTAATTAGTGAAGAAATCTCATGATGCTAATAACTGGCATTTGACAAAAACAGTAGTAAATATTTTGACCGTGATCCGAGAACATAAATAAATAACCAAATTTTTGATAGGGATGCATTAACGTATTCGTAATGTTATTATGTTGGGTGACCTTAATTCATACTCACTTAATTATGTTTTAGAAAATTAGACATTTAAGAGCGTCCTGCTGATTTTCAGTTTAAAATAATCATGCTAATTTACGAACTTGTATTGGCTTAATTGGCAAACGATTTTGTTCCTAAATATGTGCACGTTCATAGTTTATTGCCGTGACATCCTAGTAACAGTGCGCAAATATATTTATAATGTTTCTGGTGTTAAGAAAGATTTGTTATGGTGTAAATCTTAGTAATAATTAACTATGATAATTCTCGCCGTCAATTAGAGCTTGGAAATTGTTAATAAGCTCTTATAATTATGAATTTATATTTAAATAGTTAATAGCTTATAGTTTTAAGAGAGCTTAGTATCATTAACGATTATACGACTATTGCGATCGATATTATTTTTATTACTAATTTATAATTATAGGATGTATAGAACATGATACCGTTCTAATTTAACGTAAAAACCATTATTATTATAATTACTTCTAATCTGAAGAATTAATAGAAATTTTTAGGTCAATTTTTCATTAGCTTCTTAAAAGTTTTAAAACTGCTCTCAGGAGAGTAATGTCTCTTTTGAAGAGGGAGATAGTGTTGCTGGTGTGCCCTTCAGTTTGTATTTCCCTATGTTAGGTAATTATTAAAGCATGTCTTAATTAGGTCATGTGCAGTTTTAAATGGAAAGGAAAAGAACCGAAAAAGTTTTCTACAATGTTATAGATTTTCGAAAAAGTTTTCTACAATATTATAGATTTTGCTAGACGCATTGTCTAACATATTCTGCGTGTGTTTTTTTTTCCTTCTTTTTTCATTACCCTCTTTAATGTGCAATTGTTAAAAAATACTGACCAAATTGTTTTATATTATCACGGAATCTCAAGACTGATCAAATCAGTAGTCACTTAAAATACATACATTTTTGCTAAATGATGGCAAGAAGATGTGTCTCGCTAAAACCTTAAAATAACCTTCATTGAAATAGGTACTTCAGACCAGATTCCATAGAACATTTATGTTAAAGAAGTACGAATAGAACATATCCCTTGAGCAAGTATCCAAGGAGTGTAATAAAAAAGTCAAAGGTATTATTGCTTAACCATAATAACAAAAATGTATTCGGTAATACCATAATTACTTCTATAACAACAATTTCATATAATTAACATACTAGAAATATAACTTCTTAAAGTATTAAGTACTTATTGTGGAAACCTCCTATGCAAATTTGTTTTATATTATATTCATCCTAATAATCGCGCCATAAAACCCAGTATTTGGTTACCTAATACAATATGATACTAATTTTACAGTTTTTGAACTTAATATTTAATCAGCAAAATATTTATAACTCCTACGCGTATTTATTGTCCATTCTTAAAAAAAATAATTTTAAAACTTAATTTCTAGATTTTACCTTTTATAGCAGAATATCATATAATAATGGTATCATATACTTAAATTATTTTTGCCTTATTGATGGATCATATTATTCCTAATTATGAGTGAAGCTTTAAAATAATTTTTGCATTATATTAAGTTCCTTAAAAAATATTATTTTCGTTTCTAATATGCTTTTTTGATGGTTGAATTTTGGCAAAAGTTTTTTAATTTTTATAATTTTACTCATACTTAATTTGTTTCCAAATAATTATTTCTAGATATTTTATAGAATCACTTTTCCAAATTTCGATTTTTGAAAATATTTTGTTCATGCCTTTTGCGCAGCGCAGCAAAAACCATCGATGTTTTTGCTTTTAAGATATTTGCTTGAAGCATATAATCCCTGACTAAACACAATTTTTTCATAAATAAACACATCTTTTACATCTCCTTTTACTTTGCAGGAAACGAATATATAAAAAGAGAAAAGTATTTTAACATTGAAAATGTTTCTGTTTTCCTGATATAGGGCCTTAAATCGTGAAAAAGTGTATGCTACATTTGCCACACATGACGTCACGCGCGTGAGAGGTCGTGTTAGTTTGTTTATTTAAACTTAAATTTGATTATAACGTATCGGAATCTGATCAGATGCCTTAAATAAATTGGAACTAACTGAAACTAACCGAATGTTTATTGATTGACTAAACAAAACTAACCAAAAGCACTAAAACGGGCTAAAACGAAATAGATTCAAAATATTGAAGCAAGTTAAAACTAACCCAAATCAACCCAATTTTGGTGACTAACTAAAAATAACCAAATACAAGAAAATTGGTTATAAGGGATCGGAACCGGTTCAAATGATTAAAATAAATTAAAACCAACTGAAATTAACCGAAAGTTGATTGAACGACTAATCAAAAATAACCAAAGGCACCAACAAGGGTTAAAACATATCGGAACAGATTAAAAATATTAAGGAAAGTTAAAACTAACTTAAATTAACCGAATTTTGGCGACTAACTAAAGTTAACGAAAAACATTAAAATTGGATATAACGTATCGGTATCGGATCCGATTCAAATGATTAAAATAAATTAAAACTAACTAAACCTACATCAAAAGATGATTGAATGTTTCACCAAAACTAATCAAAAGTCACCAAAAACACCAAAAAGAGCTAAAACGTATTGGAAAAGATTAAGAATGTTAAAATAAGTAACTAACCAAAATTAAACGAATTTTAGCGCCTAACTAAAAGTAACCAAAAACGTTTAAATTGGTTATAACGTATCGGAACCGGTTCAAATGACTCAAGTAAATTGGAACTTACTGAAAGTAACTGAAAATTGATTGAATAACTAACCAAAACTAACCATAAGTAACTATAAGCACCTAAACGTGCTAAAACGTATCGAAATAGATTTAAAATATTGAAGTAATTTAAAACTAATTCAAATTAACCTTATTTTGGTGACTAACAAAAAATAACCAAAAACACTAAAATTAGTTATAACGTATCGGTACCGATTCGAATGACTAAAGTACATTAAAGCTAACTGAAATTAGCCGAAAGTTGAGTGAACGACTACCATAATAACAAAAATGTATTCGGTAATACTATAATTACTTCTATAACAACAATTTCATCTAATTAACATACTAAAAATATAACTTCTTAAAGTATTAAGTATTTATTGTGGAAACCTCCTATGCAAATTTGTTTTATATTATATTCATCCTAATAATCGCGCCATAAAACCCAGTATGATAATTCGACCTAATACAATATGATACTAATTTTACAGTTTTTGATTTTAATATTTAATCCGCAAAATATTTATAACTCCTGATGAAATGTAACTGTAGGCGTATTTATTGTCCATTCTTAAAAAACATAATTTTAAAACTTAATTTCTAGATTTTTACCTTTTGTAATAGAATATCATATAATGATGGTATCATATACTAAAATTATTTTTGCCTTATTGATGGATCATAATATTCTTATTTATGAGTGAAGTTTTAAAATAATTTTTGCATTATATTAAGTTCCTTAAAAAATATTATTTTCGTTTCTAATATGCTTTTTTGATGGTTGAATTTTGGCAAAAGTTTTATAATTTTTATAATTTTACTTATACTTAATTTGTTTCCAGATAATTATTTCTAGATATTTTATAGAATCACTTTTCCAAATTTCGATTTCTGAGAATATTTTGTTCATGCCTTTTGCGCAGCGCAGCAAAAACCATCGATGTTTTTGCTTTTAAAATATTTGCTTGAAGCATATAATCCCTGACTAAACACAATTTTTTCGTAAATAAACACATCTTTTACATCTCCTTTTACTTTGCAGGAAACGAATATATAAAAAGAGAAAAGTATTTTAACATTGAAAATGTTTCTGTTTTCCTGATATAGGGCCTCAAATCGTGAAAAAGTGCATGCTACATTTGCTACACATGACGCCACGCGCGTGAGAGGTCGTGTTAGTTTGTTTATTTAAACTTAAATTTGATTATAACGTATCGGAATCTGATCAGATGCCTTAAATAAATTGGAACTAACTGAAACTAACCGAATGCTTATTGATTGACTAAACAAAACTAACCAAAAGCACTAAAACGGGCTAAAACGAAATAGATTCAAAATATTGAAGCAAGTTAAAACTAACCCAAATCAAACCCAATTTTGGTGACTAACCAAAAATAACCAAATACAAGAAAATTGGTTATAAGGGATCGGAACCGGTTCAAATGATTAAAATAAGTTAAAACCAACTGAAATTAACCGAAAGTTGATTGAACGACTAATCAAAACTAATCAAAAATAACCAAGGAAAGTTAAAACTAACTTAAATTAACCGAATTTTGGCGACTAACTAAAGTTAACGAAAAACATTAAAATTGGATATAACGTATCGGTATCGGATCCGATTCAAATGACTAAAATAAATTAAAACTAACTAAACCTACACCAAAAGATGATTGAATGTTTCACCAAAAGTAATCAAAAGTAACCAAAAACACCAAAAAGGGCTAAAACGTGTCGGAAAAGATTAAGAATGTTAAAATAAGTAACTAACCAAAATTAAACGAATTTTAGCGCCTAACTAAAAGTAACCAAAAACGTTTAAATTGGTTATAACGTATCGGAACCGGTTCAAATGACTGAAATAAATTGGAACTTACTGAAAGTAACTGAAAATTGATTGAATAACTAACCAAAACTAACCATAAGTAACTATAAGCACCTAAACGTGCTAAAACGTATCGAAATAGATTTAAAAAATTGAAGTAATTTAAAACTAATTCAAATTAACCTTATTTTGGTGACTAACAAAAAATAACCAAAAACACTAAAATTGGTTATAACGTATCGGTACCGATTCGAATTACTAAAGTACACTAAAGCTAACTGAAATTAGCCGAAAGTTGAGTGAACGACGAACCAAAACTAACCAAAAGCACCAAAATGGGCTAAACATATCGGAAGAGATTAAAAATATTATGGTAAGTTGAAACGAAGTTAAATTAACCAAATTTTGCCGACTAACTAAAATTAACCATAAACATTAAAATTGGTTGTAACGTATCGGAACCGGTTCAAATTACTAAAATAATTTTTGAAACCAACTAAAGTTTAAAGTTGATCGAACTACTAAGTAAAAATGACCAAAAGCACCAAAACGGGCTAAAACGAATCGGAACAGGTTAAAATATTACAGTAAGGTTATGGCTAATTAAATACTAATAGATTTTCCTATTTAAAAGTGAAGGGTAATTTTTTAGGTCTTCATATCTGCACCTCTTTTTACTTATTTTTGTTTTAATTATGATAATGTTTAATATTATTTCAAAAATGCATGTCTTTATTTAATATATTATAAAAACTCGTGTTTGTATTTTTACTTTTTTAAACCCTGCTTTGTGAAACTATTTGAATTTCAACACAAATCGCATCTTTGCGTTTTTTTTCATCATTTTCAATGTTCCCCCGGTTGCATATTTGTGAAGACTGTGAATTTTTTAAACTAAATTCTAATTGAAACGAGCAGTGACTCGAACATGTTACACAAAACCTGAAGAACACTAAGAACATAAAAATTGAAAACTGTGCAAAAAATACATAACGCTAAGGCACCTAAAATTGTTTCCTAAATATTTTTTTTTAAATTTAAGAATTTATAAAGATATTTCTAGCATTGTGTATGTCTCTACAACTAAACATGTTTGTCTTATTAAAGTTTTTATATTTTGACTTTGACACCCAAATTTAGAAATAAATATAATATAGTTCTTGTACTAATTTATTGATAAATTACTCAGTTTTTACCTTTTCAAAATCGCTTAGCTTTTCACTGGGTTTCCAATTGAAACAGTTTTGTTATTGTTTCGTTCTCAAATCAGCACTTTTTTTGTTGTACTGAATAAAGCTGTTTTGTAGTGTATGCAGCATAAATGAGGAGCTGACAAGGATCGATCGTTGAACGTATCCGGTTCTAGCGTATAGTATGTTCTACCGTTCGTGTCAGCGAATCGACATAAAATAAAAATATTATTCTGTTTTGTGCAGATGAAGTTTCACATCTGGTGTGTGGTTCACAAACCACCTTTTAACCATGATGATGCAGAGTCTTAGGCTAGCCTGCAAGACATTCAAATCCTAAGAAAATGGTTTTATATTAATACAGATAAAAGTTCATCTGGATATTAAACTATGTCATTATAATATGTCTGTTACGCAGGCCAAACGATATGATGCAGGCAAAAGTAAAGAAATTTAGCAGAGTGACGCAACAATTTTTATTTGCTAAAACCTGGCAGAGAGTTCGTATTTGGAGAAATTTATCACAGAGTTGTTACTTTTTAAAGTGAAGGAAGACTGTGTTCCAAAGAAGAAAAAAGGAAATAGTTGTCTCAGAAGAGCGGTTTAAAAAAGAAAAAAAATTGGGCGAGTCTGCTAGTACTCGAGACACTAATGTGTAAATGGATTTAGCGCCAAGTACATCTACTCAATCGTAGCTCTGGATGACGCCAAGATATATTAGTTTCTCTCATTTGTTGGCCCAGATATTTAGAGAATATTTGTGTACTCTCTGTTATCTTTGTCCAAGCTTGGATAAAGAACTTCTTTGGGCGTTTTAACGCAATTTCTAGAGACACATGCTGTTGAAGATAGAAGAAGGTAAAATGGCGGATGGAAATTTGTAAGTAGACAAATCTATTCCTGTACCTACTCAAGATTTGAATCAAATGTTCAAAGTCTTACATCCCTGGTGGAGTTGAAGTTAAGTTGAGAGAATCGAAGAAGACGTAAAGCACAAGGTATTTAGTGTGAACGGAAAGGCTGTCAGTTGAAATTTTGAATTAACAGAAAGCTCAATTAAATTCAGTAAAGAAAGGAATTATCTAGTTCATTTTAGACCTTAAAGTAACAGATCTTAATCTTCACATTTTCGCAAAATAAATTGAAAATAAAAATTAAAATTTAACCTACATGTTTTGCTAATAAACACAATTCCAGTACACTTTGTCCTGAGGTATGGTCGCAGAAGGTTAATAATAACATAATATAAAGCTTCTTTTCTTAAAAATTGCAAATAAAAGTATTTTTTTGCACTTTAAAACGATAATATAATATTTATGAGATAAACGTCAACATGACTATTTCTTAAAACACAAGGCACATTAGGCTGGCTTAGCCAAGGCTACCTACTATAGTATAGGTGGCCTTGGCTTAGGACGGCTCAGCTGGCTGTTGTACGGGTAGATGTTGCCAAGTGTAATTTCTATTTGGTTCTAAAATATAACAGCCTCGTGTTGAATATGTTTCAAAAGTACTGTAGGACGAAAACTTCTTATAAATAATGATTCTTAATGGCTTTGTTTAATAAAATAACAATAATTCGAATATATGATTTACTAGAATTAGATGTTACGCTAGAAGTAGGTCACTTTTAATAATAAATGATATAAACTAATTTATTTAGTTTATTGAAATAGATACAAATTTAAAAGGTCATTTGGATTAGTTTAAGAGAGTATCACGCGTAGTTGGTTTGTTTTGTTACTTTGGGTTAATTTTGATTTTGTGATGGGCGAGGTTGGTCAAAAGCGTAGCGCGCTCGTCTCAATGCGCTTGTTTGGCTAATTAAAGATAGTTTCGATTATTTTTGCTTAATCTGGAATACGGAAGACAAGCGCGCGTAGCGCTCTTGTTTCTACTTTGGTTAATTACGGTTAGTTTGGGTTAGTTTAGGTTAGTTTTGGTTAGTCTGGATTGGTTTTGCTTAGTTTGAGGTAACGAAGAGAAAAGCGCGCTTGCCATTTTACTTTGATTAATTAAGGTAAATCTGGGTTAGTTTTGGTTAGTATGGGTTAGTTTTGGTTAGTCTGGGTTAGCTTGGGTTAGCTTGTGTTAATTTTGGTTAGTATGAGTTAGTTTTGGTCAGTCTGGGTTGGTTTTGCTTAATTGGGAATAGCGAAGAGACAAGCGCGCGTAGCGCGTTTGTCTCTTTACTTCGGTTAATTAGGGTTAGTTTGGGTTAGTTTGGGTTAGCTTTGGTTAGTATGGGTTGGTTTTGCTTAGTAGATAGCGAAGAGACAAGCACGCGTAGCGCGTTTGTCTCTTTACTTTGGTTAATTAGGATTAGTTTGGGTTAGTTTTAGTTACTTTCGGTTAGCTTTGGTTAGTATGGGTTGGTTCTGGTTAGGTTGGGTTAGTTTGGGTTAGTTTTGGTTAGTTTTGGTTAGGCTCGGTTGGTTTTACTTAGTTTGGAATAGCGAAGAGACAAACGCGCGTAGCGCGCTTGTCTCTTTACTTTGGTTAATTAGGATTAGTCTGGATTAGTTTTGGTTAGTCATGGTTAGTTTGGCTTAGTGTGGGTTGGTTTTGGTTAATTTGGGTTAGTGTTGGTTAGGTTGGGTCTGTGTTGGTTATTTTGGGTTAGCTGTAGTTGATTTACTGACGTGCGTAGCGCGCTTGTCTTTTAAAATTATTTCATTTTATGACAAATGTACTTGATCTAGGACATTTACTGGGAAATGGACAAATTGAGTCAACTGTGTACCGTACTTATATGTATATACATGCATGGCTAAACAGCCAGGGTTAGTTTTGCTTTGTATGGGTTACTTTTGGTCAATCTGGGTTAGTTTGGGTTAGTTTACGTTAGTCTGGACTAGTTTTGGTTAGTTTACATCAGTCTGAATTAGTTTTGGTTAGCTTGGGTTAGTTAAGAGACAAATGGGAGCTTATTTGGTTAGTCTGAGGCATATAAGGAACAAGCGCGCAGTGCGCGCTTGTTTAATTACTTTCACAAGTTGTTATTCTACTTTATGAAACATGCCCCTGGACTTGGCAATTTGCTTACTTGAAAATCAAGAAGGTTAGCCAAGTTTGACAACATTGCAAGTAAATTGTCATCATTAACGTCATATTGGGAGAGTTTTCGCATTTAAATGTCACTTATTTATAAAATTTCTTTTTCAATTTTTGACGTCAAAAGTTCTTCATCCGCAAATTTTTTTGCATTAATGTGTTCCATTTAATGTAATCTTTCCATTGAACCCAAAAAAATCTTTAAAATCGACAGTGCTTATATGACACCAGACCCAGGGGCTTATTTAGCCTTAATTAGATTAAAAATATAAAGTCCAGGTGCGTCCCGGGGGGGCGTCATACTGAATATTATTGACAAAAAAAAACGTGCGCCACTGACTATTTTAAAAATTTTATATTTTTTCGTATTAAGCAACTAAAAATACAACATTTTCGTTTCCTGAATTCTTTTCGTATCTTGTTTCGTTATCGAGAAAAAAATTAAAAACCAGTTTATGACAGCGTTTAATGTAGAATTTGGTGCCCTAAAGAAATGTAATAAACTGGATTTAATTTTTTTTTCTCGAAAACGAAACAAGTTATGAAATCAATTCAAGAAACAAAAATGTTGTATTTTCAGTTGCTTAATACAAAAAAAATAATAAATGTTTGAAAAAAGTGAGTGGCGCACATTTTTTTGGTCAATAATATTCGGTATAATGCCCCCCGGGACGCCACTGGACTTTATATTTTTATTCTAATTAAGGCTAAATGATCCCGTTATTACTACAGATAACACTGCCAAATTTCAACAAAATCAGTAAAATCATATTTAAGATATTAACAAAAATCTGTTTTTTTTATATAAAAAGTTTGACACAATGTATCTTGAAAATTATGCATTTTCGGACACATGTTCATATAAACTTTTTCTCTTAGAATATCATAAGGAGTCACTCCAGTAAGTTACGTACCGTAGTTCTGAAACACCCTGTATATGTGGCTTATTTGAGAGGATTTGATATTATGAATTAGTCTGATGACAGTCGCATTAACAATAAAATCATTACTATATCTGGTACATTACAAATGAAAATGCAAAAATACTGGGAACCGTATTTTTGCTGATTTCTTTGGTCGAGGAAATGTATTTTTTCACGGCACATAAAATTTTTCAATTTTAACACGTGCCTATGATTCTGGGATCGTATTCAAAGTCTTAAAGCAGAAAAACTCTTCATAAACAATGCACTTATTTACAAATAGCACCAGATATTATATATGGATTACGAAAAGTTCATTTTGGATTGGATTGAAGAGCGCGCCTAAGATTCTGGTATCGGATTTTGGGCCTTAAAGCAGAAAAAGTCTTCATTTACAATGTACTTATGCCCTTATTTATAGATAGCGCCAGATATTATATCTGAATTATGAAAAGTTCATTTTGGATTACAGATACCTACTGACTAAATGACTGCACCAAAGCCTTGGTCCTTTTGGTTTGTGATTACTAGTTCAGGGGTATAATCAAAATCAGCATCATCATGATCGTTTATTACATGTAAAAAGAAAAGTAATTTTATGCTGTTTAAAAACCGTTCTCCCTACTAAAATATGATTGCCTATATTTTTTCATTTGCAGTAAGATTTGGGTGGTACTTGCAATCTCGACTTTGTTTGATCAACAAAGGTAGCATTTGTAATCTTTTCATTTTAGTTATTTTACGCACATAATCAAATAACTGCACATATTTTTCAATGCAGTGCGAGCAATTTATCGAAAGAAACATATTTAATTACAAGAATCAAAAATGATTTAATGTTGTTACGCCACAGATTTGTCGGAATTTTGGATAGGTGGTCGTTGGGCTGTTGCAATGGTAAGTAAATTAGTCTAATGCTAGTAATCAAACTCATGACGAACGGGCAATCAAGTAGTGTTTCTATACTCTTGTTTTGCCTTTGAGCATTGCCAGATGAGAATATAAACGCTTGATGCACTCGAGGAGAGAAATACTGAAAAAATTGACCAAGAGAATGAAGGGTAACAATAATAGTTGTTTATTTGTCTCCCGCCTATCCTTTCTAATAACATTTTTCCGTTTACACTCAAAATTAGGCATTCAGTTCTTTCATACTAATACGTCTTTAAATCTTAAACAAGTCTTTTTTCCTAAATGCTATAAAAATTACATAATTTGTATTTCCAAGTATCTCATTATTACGTGATATATACATTTTAAAATTAAAAATACGAAACTGACTTTTAAATTGTTTTTTGAATCGTTTTTGTATTATTCTAATATTCATCTAGGGACACTTTTGCAAATTTTATTCTTCATCAAGTCGCAAGACATGAATTAAATATTTCACTCTTTAATTCAATAATTGTTTTGAGGTATCGAGCCTCGTTATCTGGCAAGTATGACGAATATTTCTGAGCGGAGTCTTTATATGAAACATAGCACAGCTTAGTGGTGAAATATTAATCAAACCAGACTTGAAGATAAATGCATTATTTTATATTTAATAAATGTAAGTTCCTTTCCATGACAAATTAAGTCAAATTAAAGGCAAATGTAATGAGAAGCACGAAGCTCGTCACACAGGCAAACCCATATTACTTCTTATAATTGTAGGTTCGCCTGTATAACCATAGCTTTGAATTATTATCAACAAAATCGGATATTGCAATAAACAAACATGAAACTTGTAAAGAAATTATAACAAATATAGGAAGAAAGAGGAAAAAAATTTATTGGTGGCAAAAATTTTGACTTAGGTTTAATCTCAAATTTCTTTCGATGACAATTGCTTTACTGTCATGTTTCTTATGGGACGCTAATAATATTATTTGAACAATCTTGAGCGAAAGCACCGTTTTTGAAATGCATGCTATGGTACTCTACATTTTTGGAAAGCCCCATCAGAAATTGGTTTGAGAAAACTTAAGCTCATGTTATTGTTAGACCTGATTCTGTAATATAAGTTTATATTGAAGCAAACAGACAATTCCATAAAGGGTCATATCAAATCAAGATGATTCCTGGAAAAGACGATCAAACTGGTATTTATGGTGACCAACCGACTATAAAACTTGGACCAAGCATCCGAGTTTGCCAATTTAACATCGAAGGCATAAGCAGAGCCAAATGCCAGTTTGTACAAAAGATTTTACTGAATAACGATATTGACGTGGTCGCAATCCAAGGAACTCACACTGAAAATGCAGAGCAACTGAGATCAAGAGGTAAAGTATCTGGCTACGACCTTATTGGTGCCACCTATCACAAATTCTATGGAATAGCAACTTACGTCCGCTGCGAGTTAGAGAATGCTGTTCTGAAATCAGAATCAACAGCAAATGAGATAAATGAGGTTATTGTAAAAGTTGGCGAAACAACAATAAATAACATTTATAAGCCTCCCGTAAAGCAGTGACCCCAACAAGCCCTCCAAACCCTTGACCATCCAGCCAGCCATATATGTCGGAGATCTAAATAGCCACCACGAACTCTGGGAGTATAGGAAATCGGAACAAAACGGAGAAGACCTGGTGAATTGGGCGGAAGATCAGAGTGCCTACCTAATTTTCGACGCCAAAGATCGATGTACATTTAAATTAGCATCGTGGGAAACCGAAACCTGCCCTGACATATGCTTCGTCTCAACTGATAGCAATGGTCAACCCTTGCCTGCATCTCGTATGATCCTTGATGATTTGCCGCACTCCCAACATCGACCTGTCATCATAGAAGTGGAGTTAAACATCCCACTGATATCCTCATACCCCCGTCCTAGATGGAACTGCAACTGGTCTAAGTTTACAGAAGACTTCGATTAATGCTTGGGATGGATAGAGCCAAAGTACCAGAACTACGAAAGATTCGTTGGTGCGCCAATAGGTGCAGCTAAAGCCAGTATCCCCAGAGGGTTCAGGAAAAATACATCTCAGGATGGAGCCAAAAATGCGAACAGATATAAGCAGTTTTTGGAGAATGGTGACAGGGAAATCGGAGATGCACTGTTGCACAGTTTGAATGCATCCAGACGAGCTAAATGGACAAAGACTGTTGAGCAGTTGGACTTGACAAGATCTAGACATAAAGCACGGTTATTACTGATTGCTACTCATATCACTAAAACATCTAGAGCACCAAGAGATCGAGCACACACTATTAAAGTTAAAAAAGAGCTTACAGAACTCAAACAGGCATCCAAAGATAACACGCTATACAGCCAACCCTTCACAACTGAAGACATTTCCATGGCACTGAAAGACATGAAAACTGCAAAAGCCCCAGGTCCTGATGCCTGATGGTATACACCCGGAATCTCTTCTCCACTGCGGAAGTTATGCTAAAGGGTGGCTAGCAAGATTATTCACCGACATACTACAAAGAGAAACATGCCTCACCTCTTAAAACGGGCAAAAATCGTCGCCTTACTAAAACCTTGCAAACCTAGCAATGGTCCTCAGAGCTAACGCCCTATAGCCCTACTTAGCATGATCTACAAGCTCCTCGAAAGAGTCATATATAATATGTTTAGTCAAACCATTCAACAGGAGCTGCACGGGCCAAGATCTTTCTGTAACTAGTTATATAGAGGCCGGCTTCCAAAGAAAACTAAAAACATCGGTTGTGTTTGTCGAATTAACTGTAGCATACGACACTGTATGGAGGCAAACACTAATCTTTAAATTCCTCCAAATCATACCCTGTCTAAAAACAGCTAATCTCATAGATCAAATGCTCAGTAACAGACCTTTTCAAGTTACTTTGGGCATTAACCAAAGCAGGCAAATGAAGCCATATAATGGTCTCCCACAAGGCTCAGTGCTCGGCCCCACTACTTTTCAACCTATATATTGCGGATATGCCTGCAACTACATCAAAAAAGTTTGGATATGCCGACGACTGGGCGATAACCACACAAGACAAGAGCATGTTAGCAAGTGAGGAAGTACTGACGAGGCACTTAGTAATTCTAAGAAATTATTTTCGTAAATGAAGGCTCCAACCCAGCTCAACTAAAACACCTTAATAATAAACTAGCCAACAAAGAACTTAAGGTATGCCTCGAAACAACACTCTACCTTTCAAACTTCAAAATACCTAGAAGTAACCCTCTACAGAACCCTGACCTACAAAAAACATCTCACAAATACAGCTGCTAAAATTCGAACGAGAAATAACTTAATTCAAAAACTGTGTGGTACCACATGGGGTTCCACAGCTTATACTCTACGCTGCTCTGCCTTGGAGCTAGTATACTCCGCTACAGAGTACTGCTCGCCAGCATGGCTTAAAAGTGCTCACATCAAGACAGTGGATGGAAAACTAAACCTCACAATGGAAATCATCTCGGGAACGCCAAAGTCCACTCCCACTCATTGGCTGCCCGTGCTGAGTCATTTTCCACCACCACACCTGCGCAAAAAATGCACTAGCCAGGGAGTAAAAGAAAATCCAAGGGAATTTGCAGCTGCCCATTGACTCAACATTCCGATGGCATAAAACCTAATGGGCTACGGTCCAGACATCCTGCAATCGTTAGGGCAAAAAGCTTACAAGATTTCAGCTTTACCCTCACTGAGGCATGGCGAACGGAATGGGAAGATAAGACCTCAGATCACGCCCGCAACAGGATTAGAACAGGACACGGTCGATGTGCGGATTCGCTCCACCAATGGGAAAAATACCCTCCCCACAGTGTGACTGTGGCGCGAACAGACAAATGGTTCACCACATTATACAGGAATGCCCTCTGAGATCCTACCCTGGCCACCCCACAGATTTTCTGAACGCGACCTAAATGTATGTTTGTGATTAAAGTTTTATATAT
>JAEQML010057298.1:0-32419 GCA_016904865.1 Pissodes strobi
TTTTTTTTGTTTACAGGTGAGGAAGGCACCGTGTTTAGTGATGGAGACTATTCAGATCAAGATGCTGACTACAACCCGGAAAATGCAAAAAATGAGTCCTCGAGCAGTTCTGAGAGCCCGTCTAAAAATGAAAATCATCTTGAAAACGCTACTCCTGTTGACCGTATGGAAAAGGGAAAGGTCAAAAAAATTAAGAAACCATGGAGAACAGAAAGTACATAAACCAAAGAGACTTCGAGAGTATATTCATAAATGCAGGTATCATTGCAATATGAATATTTCTGAAGAAAGTCGTCAAGTAGTATTTGATGACTTTTGGAAACTGGGATCCTGGGAGTTGCAAACTTCCTTTCTAAATGGAGCTATTGTATTAGAGCCAGTTAAGAGGAAAAAACAGACTGCACTTTCAAACACAGTCACATCATGCGTGTACAAACTTAACGATGTCTCTAATAAAAGAATACAGAATTTAATTAACAAGAAGAAAAATGTACCGTCTGGTGAGGCTCCTCGCGATAGGAGAGGGAAAAAGGCACCTGGCAATAAAATTTCTCAAGAACGTGTCGATATCATCAAGGAACATATCAACTCATTTCCACGGTATTCCAGTCATTATTCGAGGGAAAAGCAGGTTCAACAAAAATATTTAGACCCAAGACTTGATTTGGTGACAATGTACAAACTTATGTTAGTTTTTGTCAAGATGTGACACATGTGCAACCAGTTAAGGAGAGTTTCTATAGACATATATTTAACACAGTTTAATTTAAGTTTTCATCGACCAAACACAGATACATGTATAACCTGTGACAAATCTCAAGTTACAAACGACCACCATGAGGATCTGGAGGCAAAACGACTAGCGGACATTCAAAAAGAATTGCATCTACGGAAAGCAGCTGCCGCCAGAGACGCTAAAGATGAATGGCATCATAATGAAGACATAACTAAAGTCGCAATATGTTTTGACCTACAAAAACTATACCAACACCTCATTTGACAAATTCTAAGGCATATTATTACAGACAGCTTTGGACCTACAACTTAAACGTACACAACCTCCAAACGGGATTCTCCCAAATGTATGTCTGGTATGAAGGACAAGCTTCTAGGGGATATGCCAGGAAATTGCATCCTGTCTTCTGAAATTTATAAAAATCCTTCCTAGTCATGTGAAGCACATAACTGCTTTTAGCGATAATTGCGAAGGGCAAAATAAAAGCCATATTATTGTGAAATTTTGGCTCTTCAGTATAAGAAATACCCACATCGAGAGTGCTGATCACAGATTCTTAAATTCCGGCTACTCTTATAACGAATGTGATCAAGACTTTGGCCTTGTAGAGCTCAGGAAAAGAAAAGTTCAGAGAGATCTCTATATTCCCGAACAGTGGGCAGAACTAATTACGTCTTCCAGTGGCAAATTTATGGCACTGCAGGATGAGGATTTTGTTAATATCGACAGCCTTTCACCGTATTACAAGAAAACTATTCCGGGAATACGAGATACGCAATGGCTGCATTTTGAGGATGATAATTGTCACAATTGTGATCGTGCGACTGTATTCTACGTGCTCCGTGTTTGCATGCTTTTTATGTGGTATTTAGTTTCAAATTAAATTTTTTTTTAATATCGTCGAGTTCAAAATAAGTTTTAGAATCCAAATTTTATAATTTTAACGTGTTAATTTCATAAACAAAGTCGCAATGGGAAAAAGACTGAAGAACAATGGATATCAGTGATTTTGTCGATATAAAAAAATAATAAACAACATTCCACTACTTATCTACAATAAATACTGCCGAGAACCCAAATTTAGTGTAGCGGATTTGCTTGTCCATCTTAACATTGATCTTAACACACTGTTTCGTGAATAATTCCCATCGTAGTGGAGCTGATTTTGCCATTATTTTTATGTTAATAACCGGTATGGATATCGAGAAGGTTGAAGTCGGATTTACTTGTTGTAGAACAAAACAACTCAGTAGTTACTTTTGTATCATATGCCATGGCGCTTATCATCCTAGTTGTGTAGCAAGAAAGTCAGGTTTTAGCACTATTGATGGTCATAAAATAGTTTGTTCCAAGCAGTGCCAAAAAAAACTAAAAGATGATACCTATAAATCAGTACTTGACGATCCCAACCCAAGCCAAGACGCCGGCAAATTAGAGAAGTTGAGCTTAGAATGCAGCAATTTAAGAAACGAACTTATACAACTACACAATCAGTTAAAGGTTCGAGATTTGAATATTGAAGATTTAAAAAACAAAATGGCAAACCACACTCAAGTGAATCTTACCGAATAAATTACACAAATAAGCAACGAGAAAAATGCCATAGAAAAGAAACTAGAAACATACAGAAACGAACTAAACAGTGCCAAAAATGAATTAAATCACCTTGATATTTTAAAGAAAAATCTTCTTACTTCGATAGAGACTCCGACAATTCATCAGGACGAGATCAGGAAACTGAAAAATGAATTGTGTGCTAGCGTTAATAAAGCTGTAACTGAACACTCACCGGCCATTGGCTTGAATGAAGTAAAAACTCCCTCCACCTTCAAAACAGCAAAGCATCAGATTCTCCTGTTTGGAAACAAGTCTTGTGTCAGTGGAATTGGATTGCTTGTCAAATCACTTTGTCGTATGACATAAACTGTCAGTACCCTGACTCAAGAGTGCCAACGGAAACCCTTGTCAAACAGTTTGCTCCACTGAGTCAAAATTTCACAAAAAATGATTTCGTCATTCTGTTCTCTGGTATGGTTAATGCTTTGCAAGGCAAAATCATCGACGATTCTTGTTGGGACACGATTTCCGAAATGTCGATCAGAACTAACCTAATAATTGTGACACCTCCCTTCTGTGACAATAGAAGAGTTCTCAACAATTTTATTTATAACTTCAATTTGGATATAAGAAAACGTTTGCAGCAGAGCAGCGTTAATTGTTCTTACCTGTCCTGTGATAGCCTCATGTCCGCTTATGAGCGTAATCACAATGGATTCCTAAGTTATGAAATCAAGAGCAGGATATTCAGGTTTATCTGCGATGAATTGTTCGATCAAGAATATATTCCACAGAATTTTCCTTCAGGCAACGACTACGACGGTCAGCCGTAGGTCGTAAATTGACGCCACGTCCCACGCAACAAATTTCTACAAAAATGCAACCTCACCAAATAAACATATCGTAATTTCATATCAGAACGTTCGTGGGCTGAGAACTAAAACGGTACAGTTTCAGCATGAAGTATTGAACTGTAATTATGACATAATTGTGCTGACGGAAACGTGGCTAAACGATGGAATCACAAGTGAGGAATTATTTCCCCCAAACTATATTGTATATAGAAGAGATAGAAATCCAAGTCAATCAAATAAATTAAGAGGTGGAGGCGTCCTTATCGCTGTTGAACGATGCTTCGAATCATCGATCTGTGTAGTACCAGACAATGATGTTGAACAAGTCTGGGTTAGCATGCGGTATGGAAACGTCAACAACATTATAGCGGCGACGTATATGCCACCAGCTTCCAAGGCCGAGGTCTATGAGAACTTTGCAACATCAGTAAGTTATATATTAGATCACTATCCTACGTCTAAAGTTTTGTTAATCGGAGACTTTAACTTACCTAATTATACAAATTCGTTTGTCGAGATCGAAACATGTGATAAAATTGAAGCTGAACATGACACCTGTCTTAATCTACTTACCACCAATATTGACTCTGATGTGGAGAGAATATTTACCTCGAACAATGAATGCGAATACTTTTTGACTGTGTATGTTTTTATGACCTTGTTCAGCATAATAATGTATCTAATTCTAATGATGTTAAGTTGGATTTGGTTTTTTCAAACTACTGTAACATGTCTATATCACAAAATAGGTCACCTTTAACTAAAGTCGATTCTCATCATCCTGCCTTAATAATAGATTTCTGCACAGACTATTTAGAAAATCATATATCGGACTTGCAACTTTTTAAATACAATTTTCATAAAGCAGACTACAATCAATTAAATGACTACTTTGAAATAATAGATTGGAGTTTCATGCATTACAATAACATAAATAACGCCCTTGAAATGTTTTACACTATTTTAAACATCGCAATCGATCTATACGTCTCAAAAACAAGAGTCTTGACTTTAAAATACCCTCATTATTTCTCAAAGGGAACGATTGCTCTGATTAATAATAAGAACAAAGCATTTAAAAAGTATAAGAGTACAAGGTTGGCTTGTGATGAATCCCATTACAAAACACTAAGATCACAGTCGAAAAACTCGACTAAAAAAGATTATGATATCTTCATTTGCACTACACAAAATCACATTCTAAATAACACGAACGCGTTTTGGTCTTACTTAAGATCTCAACGCCGGTTTGCCTGCAAAATTAGAATTTAACGGGGTCGACTCTGGTGACCCTAAAGTCATTGCAGATTTTCTCAAGTATTTACCACGTCTGATGCCACAATCATTGACAGGCCTTCTTGCTCCCTTAATAATATTGTTATTTCTAACATAGATATTAACAGTACCATCGTGTTTGAGAAACTGATCAAATTAGACGAAAAAAAAGGTGCAGGACCGGATGAAATTCCACCAATCTTCGTTAAAAACTGTAGTCCCACCCTAGCAGTCCCACTTAGTTACCTATTTCAGCTTTCTCTTAGCTCAGGTGAGTTTCCTACCTTCTGGAGATCAGCCTATATAACTGCTATATTCAAGGGCGGCAACAGAGGGGACGTAACCAACTATCGACCCATATCCGGCCTTGATTGTATGGCCAAGGCTCTCGAGTCTATCGACGTTGATGTACTTTTGTCAAATCTATACAACAGTCTTTCAGAACATCAGCACGGCTTCCTACCTGGACGTTCATGCCAAACGAACTTAAGTATTTACTCCCATTATTTGTCAACAGTAGTAGATTCTGGAAACCAGGTTGACTCAATATATTTTGATTTTAAAAAGGCCTTCGACAGAGTAAATCATAACATTCTGAACAATAAACTAGAATCTTTTGGCGTTGTAGATCCCCTTCTGTCGTGGGTTTCAAGTTACTTTCGAAACCGAACACAAACCGTTAAAATTAATGGAACCATATCCAAGGAGATAACAGTGACATCTGGCGTACCCCAAGGTTCACACTTCGGGCCGATTTTATTTCTTTTATTCATTAATGACCTTGTTAACATATTTACCAATTGTCAATTTCTTTTCTACGCGGATGATCTGAAAATTTTTAGAAAAGTCACCAATGCTCATGACTGTTCACTGATGCAGCTTGAAGTCAACAAAATTTCCGAATGGTGCTTAACAAATAGAATGGAATTAAACATTTCTAAATGCAAGATAATTTCTTTCTCTAGAAAAAAATCACCAATCTTACATTCCTACCACATTTCAAGCTCTCCTATACCCAGAACAAATTTAATCAATGACTTGGGGGTAATTTTCGACTATAATTTGCGATTTAATGAACATATAAGATATAGTAAAATTCCTCTTAACCGGCTTCGCATTAACCGGCCGACGGATTAACCGGCCTGTTTACATACGTATATAATATTGATAATGGTGAATCCGTGGCGAACTTTTGTGGCCGAACTTATGCTACATTTACAACCAATTTGATTTTAAATTAAGCCAATCCTAAATTGACATTTGAACGTGCACCCATTTACAATCGAAAAACAAGAGTAAATTTGGAGGTTATGTTGGTAGTACTTACAGAAATAATATAAACAATTATGGATTTGCTAAGAAAAAATATTTTAGGTGCTTTAGGCGGCGTTCTAGGTGTCTATTATTATAGAAAGGAAATTGAAAGAAAACATCGAAAAAAAACGAAGAATATGGGTACAAGAAGTGTATCAAAATAGAAAACAGCAGGGATTTTATGACAATTTAATAGAAGAATGTAAACTGAGTAACCCTTCGATGTTTTTTAATTTCACAAGAATGACTGCTGTGTCTTTTGAAAAATTATTATTAATGTGTGTTGACAAATTGTTAAAGCATTCACAAAGAGAAGCAATACCACCACAACAAAGATTAATGGTGACTTTAAGACATTTAGCCACTGGTGATTCCTACCCAAGTTTTGGCTATGCATTCAGGATGGCTCCGTCAACAATTTGCAACATTGTTTGGGAGACTTGCAATGGTATATGGGATGTCCTTTCCCCAATTTACTTACCACCATTATCAGAAGAACAATGGATGAAAATAGCTGAAGATTATTGTAATTTGTGGCAACTACCAAACTGCCTAGGTGCCATTGATGGCAAACACATAAAGATTCAAGCTCCATCACATTCAGGGTCCCAATACTTTAACTATAAAAAGCATTTTAGTATAATTTTGTCAGCCACATGTGATGCTAAATATTTTTCACATTTGTTAACATAGGCTCTTATGGATCACAGAGTGATGGAGGTGTGTTGAAAAATAGTTTATTTGGTGAGATGCTGCGAAACAAAACATTACGGATACCTGAGGGAAAAGTTTTGCCAGAAACAGTCAGTCAGGTTCCATTATGTTTTGTAGGTGATGAAGCATTTCCTTTGTTGATTAACTTACTGAGACCCTTTAGCAGGAGACGTAATGGACCTATGCCAGAAGCTGAACAAGTTTTCAATTATAGGTAAAATATTTTATTAAAAACACATCTTAACCTGTATATTATATAGCATTTTTTTTTATTTTTAGATTGTCTCGTGCAAGACGTACAATTGAAAACTGTTTTGGCGTTATGGTAACTCCATCGAACAATAAATGCTGAACCACAAACTGTGGATGCTTTTGTGAAGGCCACAGTATGCCTTCACAATTTTATCAAATGTCAAAGTGAGAACTCAGTATATTGTAGCAATAGCTTTGTGGATAGGGAAGTTAATGGGAACCTTTTACCAGGAGAGTGGAGAGAAGAAATACCTTTGGACTGTGCTTTTCAAACTACAAAACTTCGTTTTGGAAATAGGAATGCTTCCAATGATGCTTGGGATTTCAGAACTTTTTTAAAAGATTATTTATATTCTGGCAGTGGCAGTAACTTGTGTCCTTGGCAATTAAGCCATATTAGGGAGAATTTATAAATAGTTTTGTGTATAAGTTATTTAAACTGAGTAAAACTTGTCATATCAAGGTCGATTGATAAAAATCCAGGATACCCAGTATATCGTGCTCAGATGCTTGGCATCAAACCAATAAAGTTTGGCTATTCATTGCATAAACACTTTTAGTTATAAAGAGGGTTCTTTGGTTGATCAGTCTACAGCGATTACTTAGATACATAATTGATTGATGCTCAACATGTTATAAAACACATAAGTCAATGGGTAAAATTTAACTATACAACAGTTACTACAATGCGATTATATTATATTTACGTACAAAGTTAAGACATAACACTTACCCAATATATTTTAGAACGCATACTAAAATTTATATAAAAACATTTCACCTAATCATATGCCCTTGTTTTGTTGTCGTAACGTGGCCATTGTATTGTCATCAGATTTTCTCTGCTCTACTGCCATCATTGTACCTAACTAATAAAAGGCTAAATCAAATGTAGGTGTTTATTTCTCTCTTAATCTACACGTCCTGCAACTACTCAAAAACTAAAATAAACTTAAACGCGAATTATTTTTTTTATTTTTACGTTTGACTTGTAGTAAACGAATTACAGTTTCATCCATAAATTCATTTTGATCGATAGGTGGCAAGTCTCTAATTTCCGCAGCTAAGTATTTTGAAAAATCATTGATCTTGTCTGAAAACGTAGTTGTGTTTGTCTGCAATGCATTTCCAATTTGTTCCAAGACTCCCACAACTGGATCTTCTTTTTCAGGCTTTCGTTTTGTACCCCTTGGTGTACTATGTGGAACCGGTGTGCTTTCTGCCCGCACTTGTGAAATTGTTGCTTGTTGGTTACAGTTTTTATTAGTTCTTTGACTCTGAAAGGTACTTGTTAATAAATTAAAAAAATTAGGACTGGTAGATGCACCAGGCCTTGATGTTATGTTTTATTCCACTATACTAGAAGATGTCCTGAAAAAAAAATCTAAATCAAATGAATGTTTAGGTAAATTGCTTTTTTTCTACTCATGAACTGTAATAACTATCATAACATAACTGCCTACTGGACAAGTGCATTCTCTCTTAAGCACAGTTATTTAATAAAATTCAAAATGTTACATCATATTTATTATGTAACAGTTTTAAGGACAACAAACAAAAGAAAGGAAAAAATTCATAGGAAAAAGTATGCATGATAGTAACACTATTAGAAACTCGATTTATTATCGTACTAGTTTGTAGTTGACGATTGGTATTCAGGGTTACTTACTGCCTTGGCTTCACTTTGTCATACATGAATTCAAAAAAGGGCATGTACTGCCATTTAGGGGTTGATGAAGCTGCAGCTGATGCACCACTTCTATACATATTATCATTTTTTTGTTTTTTCCGGTGATATTTTTCCCTTAGCGATTTCCATCTTTTAGTACAAAATTCCACTGCAAAAAATTAAACCATTAAATAAATAATTTAATAATCTTGCCTATAGTACAGAAATGGAGGCTCCATAAACGCGTTTTACTCATGATAGGGACATAAATACTTACCGTTGCACCCATTGACTTTGCAATGTTCTCCCAGGCCCTAAGCTTTTGATTTCGGTTACTATAACCTTTTGATTGGGAGTTATATATTGCTGGATAATTAGAGACGTGCTTTAAAAACAACTCATTATTAAATTCTTCAGTTTCAATATTCTCAGATGCTTCAGATTCAATGAATGTACGTGAGAATGGAGGTGAGTCTCGTGAAAACTAGAGTGAAAATGCCTGTTCATTTTCGTTATCACTGTTGTCAAACTCTATGTCGAAATTATTCATGTTTATTTCATAATAATTATTAGTTAATTTTAAAAAAATCCAGGACGTTTGTTTTGTTTACATTTTTTAAATGAACCTAACCTCTCAATTTGGAAATTTCCAATTCGACGCTTGCAAAACCCAAGCCGCTTGGTCCACTTTGAATTGTGCTTATGACTGACCTTGAAAACAAATTAGATTTTGAATGGTTATGTATTTTCCCGTTTGTGAAGCAGGCAGTTCCCAAGTCCAATTCAAATTGAAAGTGGTTGTAAATGTAACATTAACGTTTAAGCACTATAAAAGCCTAACGAAGAGACAGGCGTTCCATCGAGGATTGAATGATATCGTTGACTGATTTATCAGTCAATATAACTATGTAAACTTGTTCTAAAAACTGTTATTCAAATAATGTAATATGTATGTTGGTAGACTCAAATCTACGAATAAATACGTCTTTATAAGAAACCTTTCTAACTCTTTATTTGCAAAAAATGTGCTGAAAATATTTTTTCCACTTGAAAAATATACATGCAGGTACACGTCGGATTAACCGGCCAAAATGACAACCGGCCGAAATGACAGCCGGCCACTTGCGTAGTCCCGAGGTGGCCGGTTAAGAGGAATTATACTGCATTGGCAAAGGCTTTCAAAATGGCAGGTTTTATAAAGCGCCGGTGTTGGGAATTTTCCAATATCGAGGTATTGCAGTTTTTGTACTTCTCCCTAGTGCGAAGTCACCTTGAGTATTGCTGCGTAATCTGGTCGCCACTTTATCAAACTCATGTTAAGCGTATCGAACGAGTTCAGATCAAATTTGTGAATTTTTAACTATACAAACTTAGAGTAGATAAAAGTCAATTTACGCATCAAGATCGCCTACGTCTAATAAATGTCGATAGCTTAGAAAGACGTAGAATATTTCTTACCCTTGCATTCGGTTTCAAAATAATTACTAATATCGTAAAGTGCTCTGAACTCCTGGCTCTTATAAGCATTCGTGTACCAACGTATGATACGCGTTTAAATGACATGTTCTTAACTAATAGAAGCCGAACTGACATCGGCAGAAATGAGGTCATGAATCGTATCATGTATCTATTTAATACACATATACCAACAAACTTTGATTTCAACTGCACACCGGCGACATTTAAACAACGTCTGATCTCATTAATGTAATATATTCAATAACTATAGGTAAATAGCAAACATGCAAGTAAATACAGTTGTGATTCCGCTGTATTTGTAAATTGCTTTAATTTCATGATTGTTGTACTTCTTTTTATTATAACATAGATTACACCTTGGTAAGACTAATTTTATTGTATTGTTAAATATTATTAAAATTTATCGAATTGTTTATATCAATACTATTAGGTACAAGTTGGAATTGAATTCTGTATGTATTAAATGAAATAAATAAATAAATAAATAAATAAATTCCTATACTTTGTTTCACAAAACAAGTGCAGCTAGTGAATTTTGTTCTTTTTCAACTGTAGACTTGAAAGCTGCTAAGGCCGGCAGGAACCTAGCTTCGTTTCCAGAACGTCCAGTGGTTACCGAAAAGCAAAAATAAAATATTTAAAATATTCAAATCTAATGGAACTTTTACAGTTCGTACCTCCAATTCATCATACCTTTTTCCAAAATCTGCCTCATGAAGATGCACCACAATCAAACAGGGCCCGGAATGACAATGATGTGCCTGCAGATGTGTATTCCACTGATGAAGATCCATGATTTTTCCTAACTACATTATTTTTATGTTTAAAAGTTCTTTAATAAAGTTTGGTTATTATTCGGCTTGATATCTACTTTACTTCTTGCATCCACAGTAATAATTATTGTGCTTTACCACTTTATTAGGTATTTGCCAAGGAGTATAAGTGCAAGGTGTGCTCAAGAAAATTGCAATACTGCGCATGCCCACTTTGCAAAATGACGCAATTTGTCTTAAAATGTTTTAATAAACATCAGCTATGTCATTTTATTATTAGATATTAAACAAAATGTTTTATTCATTTTTAATAGTTACCCAACTTTGACTTGAGTTATCTCAAAATTAAGTTTTGTGTATTTGTATCCCTTGGCTTCTAGAGTCCTCAATTATTATTTTAAAATGGAAAGTAATTTGACCTACGCTCATTTAATTATAACTAAGGTTAAAATTGAGTACTAGGTGGAGAAATAGGGGTTGTTGCCTAGGTAAATTATTTTCAAGAAAATAGGGTGTCAGCACACTGGTACTGCGAACCTGGTTTCAGACAATGAATAGAAGTTGAAGAAAAGGCCGAAAATACAGTAAGTACATAAAAGGGTGTAATCGGCATTGATTACACATACTCACGCTCCAATAGTCCAAGATATCATTAAGATTATGGAAGGTGATAGCAAAAGCTTCTTGGATGTATCTCAGACAATTTTTGGTTTAAAGTTAAAATTTTCAAATCGGTTGGATCAGGAATATATACCATTAACAAAAAGAAGTGACTTAACAGTTAAGAAGAGGATGGCCACATCGTTAGAAATTATTTTATTGGCCATGCACGAAATTTCTATACCAACATTGTTCAATACAGATTTTACAAGATTTTCAAAAGTTTACTTGGATTCAACTGAGTAAACCCATATCAAGGGATGATGTCCAGGTCACTTTGGAATTTTATATGAAAAATATCAAACAAACAGAGTATAACAAAATTTCTGAAGGTGATTTATTTGATGAAATGTCTTTTATTAAGAAATACGCTGATGAAAATTTGAGACGTACTTGGACAGAAAATCAATTAAATCCAGAGCAGAGATGGCTGCAGGTTTTTAGGCATTTTGAAGAAAATTGAATTCGCTTTCACAACTGCTTATGCAATACATATTTTGTTTGCCAGGTTACTAAAGCATTTTCTCTTTAATGAATGCATTATGGACGTCAGAAAAAAGCCAATATGAAGGTGGGAACGCGCGGACGGTGAGTGCAACATGGGAAAGTGTGAACAGATCCTGGAGATATTAAATCGGAACCCAGAACTTGTCAGGAAATTTCATGGAGTTGAAAAATATGATTTTAAAAATAAATAAAATATTTGTTTAAATTTTTTTGTATTTAAATTCATTTTCTTTAAATTAATTACTTTTGTTGTTCTATTCAATTAAATTAAATTAAGGAAGAAAAATTTGATGGCCCAAGGTGGGAATAACCCTATACAAGTCTACATGTAATGGCGAAGAAGCGCATATTGTCCTGCTGTCCCGCATTTGTCATTTTAAAAGTTGGCAGCCTTATATTACACAGTATGCCACTTGGCTATTTAGGTTTTAAACAATGTTTTTAAAAAGTAGGTATGTTCACGTACATACACTGGAACGTAATTCTTATTTATACCTTATATCAACTAGACAAATAACTAGTACGCAACCAAGAATTTTAATTCTTTGTGATGAGAATAGCCGGTTTCTATATAAGTACCTATACAATCATCCTTTAACACGAAAATTCAAGATTGAGATGATCGTCAAGCCTGGAGCCAGATTCCATAACATCGTTGAAAACTTGGATCAACTTACGTCAGGATATGGTGACCAAGACTTTGTTATTATCTGTGGTGGTTATAACGACTTTATGCTGAATAGGTCACCTCAAACCAAATTAATTGTGAAGACTATCAAGCAAAGCGTACACACGAATCTTGTTTTTACTTCCTGTCCAATTTTTCGTGGGACTGATGCTAGAAGCGCCATCTCTATTTTTGATTTTAATTGTAAATTTAAGTCATTTATTGATAAGTTGGACAAATTGTCTATGACATGTTTAAACTACATTGACGTAAATGGATATTCAGGTAATACAGGAATCCAGTGTATAAAAAGAAATGAAATTGGCAAATTGTGCCTTAATTTGATTCTCAATCCATTAAAAAATAATAAAACGTTAATTTTTATAGATACAACTAGCGCTATTTTACAACACTCCAGCGAATCGCTTGAGTCTGACAACCCTAGTTCCTCTGATGTAAATATTCATAGTCATGCACTTGATAACATTGGTATTTCTGTGCAAAACAATAGCAGTAGCACAAATGTAGATACTATCCCAACAAATGTAAATACCGAAATATGCCTATCTCCTACTCAAATTAATAATGTTGAAGCACAGCCTGATTCTTTTTTAGACAAAACCGCCCCTCCAATGGTTCTGGATTAACTAAAGGTTTTGATAGTGTTGAAGTATCACTTTTTTTATTAAACATGCAATCCTTGAGGAATAAAAGTAATGATTTATATATAGCTCTAGAAAACAATATGTTTCCAAATTTTGTTCTTTTAACGGAGCACTGGCTAGTAGATGAGGAACCACTTGTTATTGATAACTACTCTCTTGTAACCAAATATTGTAGAAGCTCCAATGCCTGTGGTGGCACCGCAATTTTAATAAATACGGATTTTTTAAATTGTTTTGAAATTTCTGAGAACGATAGATTTAATAACCTTATTGTTGAAAGTGTCTTTGAATTTTCATTAGTTTATAATAAGACAAATAACTTGTATATTCTTTGTATTTACAGACCATCTTACTATTCAAATCTAAACCGGTTTTTTCAAAATTTAGAGGTACTTCTCTTATCACTACCGCATAATTCTAACTTAATATTGGGTGGAGATTTAAATATAAATTATGATGATAATAGATCTGAGGCAACGTTAAAGCTTCGCAGTTTGCTTTTGACATTCAACCTTGAAATGAAAGTAAATGTTTCTACAAGAATAACAGCATCTTCTGAAACAAAAATCGACTATTTATGTTCCAGCTTAACAGAAAATAATGTTTTTATAAACTGCGAAGTTGTTCCCGTTGACTTCTCGGATCATGAAGCAGTTTTGGGTACGTTTTAAAGCAAAAAAGTCTAGACGTAAGTTTGCCAGATTATTTAGTTCTAAGAATTATTGTAGGTTTAGAAGTGTTTGTGAAAAGATAGATTGGGCATGTGTTCTACAGTCTAATAGGCCTTTTAACAGGTTTCATAATATCCTTACTGAAAATTTGAATGAGAGCTTCCCTGTGCAAAGTATTAGACAGAAGAAAAGAAAAAACTGGCTAACTTCGGGTATAAGAGTTTCTTCTAGAAATATGAGATCCCTTCACCTAAATTCACAAACAACACTTCATTTCTTAGTTACTTTTATAAATATAGAACTATATATAGGAATGTTATCAAACTAGCAAAATCTAAATTCTACCAACGCAAAATTAAAATCTCAAATAATGCAACAAAAGAAAGCTGGAATATTATTCATGAATTGACTGGTAAAAATCCGCGCGTAGAGAAAAAAATCAAAATTTGTCCTGATGTACTCAATAATTTTTATTGCACTGTCGCTAATGACTTACAATCCAATTTGCAAAGGAAAAATAATCCCCTTTCATATATGTCACATATAGATATTCAAGAAGACTTTGCATTTCAGACCACAAACCTTCCTGAACTTTATGAAATATTTAACGAAATTAAAAATTCCAAGGGAAGTGGCTACGACAATATTTCAATTCGGTTGTTGAAAAATCTTCCTGAGGATAGATGGCGTGCGAGTAGTACAGACGTGGTCAATATCGCTCTTCTAAATTTGCCCTAAAAGTCTATTTTATGTTCAGGTTTTTCACTATTCTATAGTTAAAGTGATTGTATAAGGCCTAGTGTTGTGTATTTTGCCGTTGATTGGACATTTAGTGCTCTTATTTGTGCTAATTGATTGTCTTTTGTTGATCTGGACTTTCCCGCCAATATGGGGCTGTCATCGGCTGACTTACGAGAAATCAGGTCTGCTATCATCAATACGTTTAACGACAAATTTCTTCAGGAAATAGTGGACAAAGTGGCAGTTATGGTAGGAAAACAGTTTGAGCAACAATTTAAGGCTCAGAGGGAGACAATTAAAATACTCCAAGATAGAGTCAGCACGCTGGAAGAAAATAATAAACAACTTCAAAAAATGGCTGATGACCAAGAACAATCCTCTCGTAATATGAACGTGCGCATATTCGGTATTCCTGTCGAAAATGACGAGGATTTACACTCCAAGGTTTTAAATTTATTTGCTGAAAATTTAAAGGTTAATATTTTGAAAAAGGATGTAAAAAAATGTTACCGAGTCGCGTCCAAACGTGCAAATGATAAGCCTCCTGCAGTACTTGTGCGGTTTTCTGACGATTCGGTTCGTGTGTCAGTACTGAGAAATCGAAAAAACCTTAAAAATACCGGTGTCCAAATTAAAGAAGATCTAACTAAAACTCGGCTTTCTCTTTTCGACCAAGCAGTTCGTAAATTTTCTAATAAAAACTCGTGGGTGTTGAATGGAAACATTTATGTGAAAATCAATGGCATTGTGCATCGTATTTCAGATAATTCGGAAATCCATAATTTAAATCTTTAAAGGTATTTATTTCACATATCTTTTTTCTGCCGAATCACACATTAAGACTAGGCCAAAATGTGTATTTATTTACAATTTTTTTCTTCATTTAAGTATTCCATTTGGGACAAGTGTGGAGTTTTAATTGTTATTAGTGTGCATGCAATTTATTATTGTATTCTAAATAACTAGTAATATATCTCAATTAATCTTTACGTTTTGGCGTTTATTTTTCCGCATTTTTCCTAGGTGGATTACATGTTTATATTTTTGTGTATCTTTCATACCTGTATTATTTACAAATATGTGTATTTTTTGCCAATGGTACTTTAGGGGTTAATCAATTATTCTTAATTTCAACTTGGGCGGTATGGATGTCCGTATATATTGTTTTTTTTTTGTTGTATTTGGGGGTAGGTACTATTCACACATTTTTTTTTTTGTTTATTTTGTTAATTTAATTAACTCGACTTTAACTTCCGTTTCTTATCTGTAATAAATTACTAAAACAACTATTTTTATTTTGCCTTCATTTTGTATTGCTTTATTTGCTTTTCTCTAAATCAGTATTTTGGTATAAATATTTACATTTTATTATTATTGGCACATCATGAAGGTGGGTCATTTGAATGTAAGGTCATTGTACACAGGTTTTAATGAACTCAAGAGTCTAATAGAGGAAAATGATTTTGATATTGTTTTGCTATCTGAGACATGGCTCTCTGATGGTGATGGCTCTGAACACTTTCAAATTCCTAATTATCAGTTTTTCAGAAAAGATCGAGAGGAAAGAGGTGGAGGTGTTGCTCTGTATATAAAAACGTCTTATGCCATTGAATTGGTAGCATTTGATTTTAATATTAATGTACAATTGGAACTTCTGATTTTTAAATTGCAATTATTTAAAAAAACCTACGCATTTATGGTTTTTTACAGACCACCAACTTTAAATTTTAATAGTCTTATAACAGATTTCGACAATATTTTTTCTTATATTTATCCAACAGTAGATGAAATTTTTTGTCTAGGTGATTTCAATATCAATTTGCTAAACCATAATAATCCGTTGACTTCCCTTTTCGAAAATTATAATCTTGTACAGATTATTGAGGAACCAACTCGCATATCCAGTACTGCCAGTACACTGATTGATGCATTGTTTGTAACAAACCGTTCTTTGGTAATTAAAAGTGGCGTTATTTCAGCTGATGAGATTTCTGATCATAAAATGATATATTGCGATTTAAATTTTACAAAAGCGCAAATTGTGCCGAAAATTATTCGTTATAGATCATTTAAACACTTTAATTATAATGAATTTTTAAATACTATGCATAACTTACCCTTTAATAACATATTTTATGAAAATAATATCGACAACAAAATAAAGATGTTGAATGAACTTCTTTTGACTTTATTTGATATTCATGCCCCGATAAAAGAATCACGAATCACTAAACCGAAGGCGCCATGGTTAACAGCCAATGTAAAAATATTTATGAAACAAAGAGACAGTGCTCTGCGAAGGTTTAAACGATCTAAACTTAATGAAGATTGGATTAACTATAAATTTTTGAGGAATTTTACATTGGCTGAAATTAGAAGGGAAAAGAAACGTCATTTGGATTTATTGTGTGCCGAGAAAAGTCCAAGGCAAATATGGTCTGCACTGAGAAATTTTAATATATGTACACCTAGTAATAAAACTGTGCCAGAGGCTCTCTCTGATCCCAATGCAATTAATAATTTTTTTGCTTCATTTGTTCAAAACACTTCCAATTGTAATGACAAGGTTACATACTATGAAAATAATATTTATAATGAAAATTTACGATTTTCATTCAGATTGGCAACTGTATCTGAGATAAATAAAGTTTTACATAACATCAAAACCAACGCAACAGGAGTAGACGAGATTTCACCTTTAATGCTTAAATATTGTAGCCCTTTTCTGGATAAATATATTACACATATTATCAATTGTTGTTTAGAAATAGGTTACTTTCCGGATCAATGGAAAATTTCAATAGGTAAACCAATACCAAAAACTGCCAATCCAATACGTATAAATGATCTTCGCGTAATAAGTATTCTCCCGGCAATTTCAAAAATATTCGAAAAAATTTTACACAATCAAATGTACAGCTACTTTATTGATAATAATATTGTTCCCCAAACACAGTGTGGCTTCAGAGAGAATTTCGGTACTGCGATAGCTTTGACTAATGTAATTGATGATATTGTTCGGGCTTGCGATAAGAATATGAGTGCCATATTAATACTTTTGGACTTTACAAAAGCTTTTGATACCATTAATCATTCCCTTCTGATTTCCAAATTGAAACACTATGGCTTTACGAATAAGTCCTGTCATCTTATTAGATCATACTTGACAAACAGATTTCAAAAGATATATTCCAATAATAACTACTCTGAGCAGGCGCAGATATTGTCTGGGGTGCCCCAAGGTTCCATTTTAGGGCCGCTACTTTTTCTTGTGTATACCTCAGATATTTTAAAATCACTACGTTATTGTAGGGTGCAAGCTTTTGCAGATGACACTCAGGTTTATTGCTGTTTTGATGCTGACAGTTATCAGAGGACTGAGCGAAATATTAATGAGGATCTTACAAATTTGAGTGAACTTTCAATATCCCATAATTTGCATCTTAATCCCTCTAAATCAACTATGATGATTTTTGGAAGCAAAAACAAAGTTAACTTTCTTAAAAATATTTGTAATTTATCAATAAATGGTTCAAAGTTAAATATGGTCGATACCGCAAAAATTTTGGGCTTATCATTGGACAACTA
This sequence comes from Pissodes strobi, assembly GCA_016904865.1. Lineage (NCBI taxonomy): Eukaryota > Metazoa > Arthropoda > Insecta > Coleoptera > Curculionidae > Pissodes > Pissodes strobi. Next base: position 18,123 of record JAEQML010057298.1, read on the forward strand.
ACTTAGATTCAAGGATCATTTAAAAAATATTTTTCAAAAAACTTATGTTTCTTTGAAAATGCTCTACAATAATAGACATATAATGAGTTTAAATTTAAAAAGAACTTTATGTGAATCCCTAGTATTGTCTAATTTCAATTATTGTGATTTTATTTATAGTTTTTGTCTCGATCAGGAAAGTAGATCTCGTATACAAAAAGTTCAAAATATGTGTGTGCGCCTGGTGTATGGTATCAGGAAGTACGATCACATTTCTCACTTTTATAAAGAAATTAATTGGTTGAAGATGGATAGTCGTAGAGTCCTTCATTTTTGCAGTTTTTTAATTAAGATTGTTAACGATCCTAGGTCGCCAATCTCGATCCGGGAGCGCCTCACTTTTCGCCGTGAGGTTCATAATAGGAATATACGAAGTGGAGCTAAGTTAACTATGCCTCATCATCATAGTGCTATGTTTCAGCGTGGGTTTTCATTTAATGCTGTTAAATATTATAATTTGATACCCACTGAATTGCTAGGTTTGAACGTACATTCCTTTAAATTTAAGTATAAAAAATACCTTTTGAGTTTGCAGAACTCGAGTTAGTTACTATTTTTCTGGGCGGCTAGCAATAATTTATATTATTTACAATAATTGTTTATCTTTATTTTATTAATTTTTGAATGACATTTGATATCTGCTTAGTGCCATTTGTTGGGACTTTTATTTTTTAATTTAGGTCATATCTCGGACTGGTTCAGTGGAGTAGCTATTAAGCTAGACTGCGCCAGTCTTAGGTATATATATATTTTTTTGTAACTGTATTTTTTACAATTATTTTAAATAAAGGCATTTATTATTATTATTATTATTATTAAAGAGCACTGTATGTCTTGGCTGAGTGCATTAATGTGTCTTTTTTGTCTGGCAGTTTCCCTGACTGTCTAAAAACAGCAGTAGTTATTCCGCTTCACAAAGGAGGTGACTGTGATATCCCTTCAAACTACCGCCCAATTTCCTTACTGTCGACGCTATCTAAAGTTGTGGAAAAGTTAGTTAGGAGGAGAATGTTGATACATTTGGCTCAAAATAGTATTTTGGATGGCGCACAGTTTGGATTTCAGGCATTTAAAAGTACTCAAGATGCTATCTATAATTTATTAAACCAAATATATCTTAGACTTAATACTAATGAGATGGTTGCGACTGTTTTTTGTGATTACTCTAAGGCTTTCGATTGCGTGAATCACCATATATTGCTTAGCAAACTAAACGTTTATGGCTTTGGAGGGATCACAAATCATTGGTTTGCATCATATCTTACGGGAAGAAATCAATTTGTAAGAGCTGGATCAAACATTTCCTCAACTAGTGTTGTTACAAGTGGAGTCCCACAAGATTCTGTGTTGGGTCCACTTTTATTTCTCCTATATTTAAATGATATCACCAGGCTACCCATTGAGGGCAGATTCGCGTTATTCGCAGATGACAGCACCATTTTGTGGAGCGGTGTGGATACAGATGCCTTAAAGAAAACGGTATCTGCAGATTTAAAAATAGTAAAAGACTGGTGCGACTCAAATCTTTTAATTTTTAACTCAAAGAAAACTAACATCATTACGTTTAAATTTTCGTATGATGATCTGGTTCTCGATTCAGTGAATATTGACAATAAATTAAACCTTAAATTTCTAGGAATCAATGTTGACAGGCTATTAAAATTCGATAGTCATGTGGTCCAACTTAACAATAAATTATCAAGTGGTTGCTATGTTGTAAGAATTGTGGTAAGGGAACTTGGATTTAATACGGGAAAGATTGTATACTACTCCATGATAGAGTCACATATTAGGTATGGGATTGCCTTTTGGGGAAATTGTGCAGCTTATTTATTACAATCAGTTTTTATTCTGCAAAAGAGGGCAATAAGGTATCTGTGTGATGTAAGCTATTTAGAACACTGTAGGCCGTTATTTATTCAACATACAATTCTGACAATTTACTGCATCTTTATCCTAGAAACGGCATGTCTAATGCATAAAAATTTCCATAAGGATATTTTTGAAAAAAGCATCTGTAGAACCTCCCGGCAAATCCTAACTATTCCACTTCCAATTCCTAAAACAACCCTAACAAAAAATTCGTCCATTTCTAGAAGTAAGCAAATTTTTAATCACTTACCTGACGAATTAAGAAAATTGACTGATTTAAAAAAATTCAGGAATAGGGTTAAATGCTTTCTACAGGGAAGAGCTTATTATAATTTGGAGGAATATTTCATGGATAAATTGTGATAACTGCTTAATCTATGTCAACTGTATTTTATGTGATATTTTGCTATGTGTGTTTAGTGGTTTCTCTTTTAATGTGTTAAACTGTTACTCCTATATTGTTTACTGTTTTTCGTACTACTACTTTATTACTTACCATATAAGTTTTACCTGTGATTCTATTTTGTTCTTTTTATGCTTTGTCAATGAAATTTATTCTGACAATAAAGTATATTTCTATTCTATTCTATACTTTAGATTGTGACCTTGCTTATCACGTTAGAATATCAAAAATATATTAGTCATACAGCAGTGTCGAACCATATATTAGGGATTTTTCATTCATAAGTACCCATGTTATTAGCATTATGAAAGTAACACTTACTAGTTAATACACACAAAATATAAAACTAAGGCTTTTCTTAATTCAATTTTATGTACGATATTTTAGAGAGCTACAAATAATATAATATATATGAATCGTTTATTTCAGAAAGGTGCTAACTAGCATTTTCTGAGAAGCAATTATTATTAAGCTTTTTCAAGTTATGCATACTTTTTTAGCCCAAACTGTACAAAAGAGTTGCCAGATTTTATTTTATTTTTATCCATTTTTCTCTCATAAACTCTTACTCTTAAGGATATTTTTCATACAAGATTTAATAATCTCCAATCGTTATACTCTACTTTTGGCTTATCCAGGTTTGTTTAAAAAATACAAAAAATTTTGTAAAAAATATTTTCATTTCTTTATTAATAAAAAAAAACAGTAATTTCATAAGAAATCCTAGTTTAATTTTATTATCCATTTAAAATCTTGAGTTTAAACACATTTTGATAAAGTCTAAATAAGAAAAATAGTCTTGCTCGTACGTCTTTGTCAGATGTATGTTAAGCGTTTCGCGTGTGGCTACGTCACGACAGAGCAGCTGTCAGTAAAAAATCCGGCCGATGTAACCATCCTCTCTAGTTTATTATTCTTGAAAGACACCATTAATATAATTTACCATTAGTCCCTGATTATATTAAAATACACCATTAAAAAGTTGGAAAACCCTTTCATATAAGCACATGTCGTAAATCAATTATAATTACGTGTAATAGAACCATATTTTACTTACTGTAAGCATGATGAGCCGAGTTATATATACTGCAGGTACCCACTGGGTAACGTCATTCCCACCAATTTTGGTTTTTTTTATAGAAAATTCAGTAATAACACATATACAAAACAACATGCCTGAAATAAGTTGTAACACAGTAGATATAGTTATGGGCCCAAAAATTAAATTGGATTTTTCTATACAATCACAAAGTTTACCATACTTAATTGCAACGTATCTTATTGTGTTGTATCTTTTCGTCTTCGCAACTGTTGCATTGTCTTTCAAATGCGTGGTGGTGAAGTTCAAATTTATAGTTTGAGCCTCACTTGTGGTTATTAGAAGATTATTCAAGTCAGCAAGCCTGTTTGCTATTTTTGTCAAAAGTATTATAAAGAAATGAAGATTTAAGCTCAACATGATAAACATCACGTCGCGGAACCAATAATATTTGTAATATGACCAGCCAAGAGTGGTTAGGTAAAATATCATATTGAGAAGAACAATAACAAAGATGAAGAATATGAAATATGAATTAAAACTATAGTGTTTAAACTGAATATTAGCTGTTGTTTTAATATGCTCTGGCAATATAAACCTGGAAATAGGAGCATTTCGATAAATAATAAATAAACTCGTTATTATGGACACATACAGCATAGTTTGTTCAACATGATCAGTAAATCTGACTACTGTATTTACACCAATATATAAATATGTTTCTCTCCCATAAACTGAATGCCCAAAACCACCAAGGATTAATATTAGCAAAATGACCCGAAATATTTCAATGAATATTTGCTTCATTTCAAAATTTGTATATTGAACATCAAAGCAACAATCTAACTTTCTCTTCGCATTTTTATAATTAATATATTACGGCTTCCCGGCGTAGTCATTTATTAATAATTCATAAGATAATAAATCATATGATAAAATCATTGGACCTGCTACCTAATGATAAAAGTAATTACTATAGTCATGTTTTCAAATATTATCAGTAAATAATTATATTAATATGAGAAATAGACAGCCGAAAGAGAACTATAAGTTTCCCAGCAATAATTAACAGATTTTAAAATAGCAATATAAAAAATTGATTATTTTCTCATTAAACAGTGCAAAAATTTATTGAATTAAAGTTTGACGAATATAAATAAATTTTTGTCGCAGATCCATGAGCAGCTGACATAAGCAACGATCTTTGTTGCTTCAATCGGTAACATTAATATTATGAAATGCTGACATAGACTTCTGTATTTCTGAAAAGCCCGCCAAAATTAATGCACACTGACCATGCAGCGAGCATTAAAGGTACAGATAGATGCTAGTAAAAAAGCATGCCTATGAGCATGCTGAAAACGAGAATGCCTTTTTAAGTGATACATTTGCTTGAGATCAGCATGCTCCTTATGCTGCTGAATAATCATGCTCAAAGCAAACACTCCAATAGGCATGTCATTTACTAGCAGACTCGCGTCAGTGTAGTGAAGAAATTAATAACATAATCCTACTGCTTGCAACGCAATGCATCAGAAATCTTCTGTCAACACGGAAGAAAAATAGAAGGAATAGGAAGATTTGGGTTCGTGATTGGATAACCAGAAGAGAAAACCTTGGTGCCAGTAGCCGATTGTTGGTAGAAATGCGGGAAGAAGATATTGAGGGCTATAAAAATCATGTACGTATGCTGCCGCATCAATTTGATGAGCTACTCTCTAAAGTTGAAAGCGCTATACAGAAACTAGATACACATATGTGAAATGCTATTCCGGCTAAAGTTAAATTGGAGATGTCATTGAGATATCTAGCCACAGGAGATTCTTTGTACACATTAGAAGCACTTTACAGGGTTGCGCGATCTACTGTTGCTCAATTTATACCTGGTTTGTGCTGCAATACACAATGCTTTGAAGGATTATATGCGAGTAAGTAAGACAGTGATGATTATAAAGATGAAGCATTTATTTATGTTAAAATATCTGGTGCGTACTTAGTCTAGTTTAAGAAAATTTCCACACTTTGCTCAGTCCATCTTCTTCTTCAGGTTGGGCGTCGCTGTCAACATAATCTTGTTGTTGGGAAGACATGTGAGGAAGCATGGATGAAGTCATTGGTTGCGTCTTTGTGGCAGGAAGAGTGAAAATCGTGGTTTGTGTGGTTGATGCAGGAAATTTGGTATCATTCAATATTTGTATGTTTGAAGGTGGGCGCGTAGAAAGCATGGTTTGTGTGTTTGAACTGGAATATGTAAACGGAGACAAGTTTGGGTACAGGTGTCGACGTCTAGCCGCAGTCAGAATTGTTTGGATCTCAGTTTGTACGTCTAACGCCTCGTACATTGGCAGGGCCCGCAATTGGGCAGCAACATTCTGACCAAAAAAATGAAATTCGTCGTATTCTGCCTGCCTATTTATAGCTTATATATTCCAAACGATTTAGCGCAATGTTGAAAGGCTCTTCTTGTATGCTTCTTCTTTTACGCTTTGTTGTTATGCCACTTATGAAAGTGGGTTCGAATTTGAATCAGCATCAGATGACCAAGAATTCTGCGATGATTCTTCTGAATCCTGTAAAAAAAAATTAGTGTTATTGTCAGATATTCAAAAAACTATATACAAATTTATTTTTTACAGATTCCGCGCCATGAAGAATGGAAACGAATTGAGCATGGATTTTGAAGTAAATGGCACTTTCCAGGATGTATTGGAGCGATGGATGGTAAACATATAAATATACGTGCTCCTGACGATACTTCAGATTACTATAATTACAAGGGTGCCCATAGCACTATACTCCTGGCATTAGTTGATGATGACTACTGTTTTTCATACGTAAATGTAGGAACTAAAGGGAGAGCTTCTGATGGACGTGTTTTTCAACGATCGAACTTGGCACAAGCTTTGGAAAATAATACTCTCAATTTACAGGACGAATCAACTATTGAGGCAGACGCAGCTTTTCCAAAGTCGTATCTTATGAAACCATATCCAAGAACACCAACGCATAAAGAAAAAATATTCAATTACCGTTTATCGAGAGCTAGACGAATTGCTGAAAATGCGTTTGGTATTTTAGTAACAAGATTTCGAGTTCTTCTGGACGCCATAGATATGAGGCCTAAAAATGTTGATAGTATTACATTGGCTGCTTGTTCTTTACACAATTGGCTTCGAAAAACATCCGATATGTACATCACGCAAAGATGTGTCGACTTTGACACAACAACGTGTTGTGATATCAGGCGCATGGAGGACAGAACTGCGTACAGCATTGGAAAGCGCCTCTCAACGGGGAGAAGCAATAAGAAACGCTTATGCACAACTTTTTGAAACAACAGAAGCGGCACCATGGCAAGACCATATGATATAAAAAAAAAGAATTTATAATAATAAATAACTAATAAATACCTAATTAATAAATATACCAAACAGCTATTGAAGAAGGTAATCTTTTTTCAACGTTTTGGTCAACTCAGCTTACACAATTGGTTTTTCTTGGGTAACGTACTCATAGGTACAGTTTCATGAATACATTTACCTTCTTCAGTATATGTAGTTTTTCTGTTACACCCTGTATAGAAACTCACCAATTCGGAACCAACAGTTTCCCGGTAGTCGCTCGTGTCTCCAATGAAAGAGTGCATTTCTTTAAACCTTGGCATGGATGGGTTGTATACCGCTGCTGCGGCACCAGATCCGGATCGCTTCGAATTCTCAATTTTTTTCAACTCAGAGTGGTAGACAGACCTCAAGTTTTTAATTTTGGTTTTTATAATTTTTACATTTAGAGTCGGGTCGTTCATGTTTGTTATCAAATCTTGATAAGCATTATTTCTTGCTATATGGTTTTTGTACAGTGGTAACCGTGGGTTCCAAAGGCATTCATAACTGCGATAAAGACTTACAAATCTTAATGTTGTTTCATCTCCCCAGCGAGACATTTTGATGTGAAGTCACAGACGCACACCTGCCGCGAATGACTGATGGATGACATTGACCGTGATCGATACTAGCATGCTCATTATATTAGCAACACATTCCACACTTGCTTATGAGCAATTCCCCTTTCACCCCCGCCACAGGCAGCACGCTTAAAAATCGACCGTTGTTCGATTTGTGAGCCTGCTCATTTAAGAATGCTCAATACTACTAGCAATGCTTTCGACGCACTTGCCACTAGGTAGCAATTGCTCAATAATAGTATACTTTCGTGCTACGTAGTAGCATGTCTATCTGTACCTTATTATTTATTACATTCTGGTATTAGGGTCCATTTTTCGCGGAACATCTTTAGTCGCTGATATCATTCATTTTCTTTGTTTAGTGGCTGATAGAGAAAGACCGCGTTCCTGCCCCGACTACAGTGTGCTTACTGGAATGTGCCAAATTATAGGGATACACGCAGAAATAGAGAAAGTATCCTATATTGTACAGCAGCAACTCTGGGTCATCCACAAGACCGACTGCTCTCCTCTGTATGGAGTCCAATATCTTGAGCAAGTGTTTGGGTGCCGAGCTCCACACATGGGAACAGTAATTCAGAGATGGTGTTACCTGGGCCTTATAGAAGAAGCTGATTTTGGTGACGTTACGCCAAGACATGTTGTTTTCTACGTTGATACCCAGCAAGCTTATGGATGAGGCCAGAGTCATTGATAAGTCAGGTTTTGTGATGTTTGCGTTTTTTGAGAAGACAGCTGCTTGAGTCTTTCCTTCGTCAAACTGGACATTATTTTCCTCACCCCATTCCACGATGACGTTCATATCCTCATTGATGGCAGCAATCTGATTTTCTCGTTCGCGTTGAGAGCGAGCAGCAGTCATTGGAGTCCGCGACATGAATAAGGATATAAGAATGCTGTCGTCTGCAAAGCTGTAAATAGAATTGTTTGTCTCGTCCAAGAGATCGTTGATATAGAGCAGCAGCATTGTGAGTGATAATATTGTTACGTTTTTCCCGTGGGTTCTTAACAGAATTACAACTTTACTATTTTCAACTAAAACTCTCTTTATTCACTACCACTGTATACAATTTAACACTCTATACTACTCTTATAACTTTACCACTAATATCTATTCAACACTCAATGATTAACTGAACTGAACTAACTAACCGACTGACTAACATTGGCCTTAGGTCTGCTTATATATAATCTCCAATCCATCACGAATATTCGGGAAGTATTCTGAGGCCACTCTATATGATCTCGACGAGGCCATCGAGACAATTCCAGCGATCCTGAAACTTCGCGACCGGCCGGGCGATGAGTCATACAGACAGGGAAGCGAGCGGCACGGCGGCGGCTAGTTTTATAGGGTAGCACAAAAACGTTCGGATGGTTGTTAGGCTAGCCGTAACATTGCCTCTCTCTTAATTCTGATAGTACCGATCAGCTACTTCATGTCCGTGATATGCTTTCAACCTGTCGAGGTGGACAACTTTCAGTTTGCTTCTGGGGCTACGCTGAATTCTATACACAACGTCATTAATTCTTTTGATGACCGTATAGGATCCTTCCCATACTGGTGTTAGCTTGGGAGATCTTCCTGTCTTCCTTTGCGGGTTATATAACCAGACTTTATCGTTCATCCGAAATCTCCTAGAGTTAGCTTGGAGATCATATCGAGCCTTCGTTCGGTCACTGGCGAGACGTTCAAACAGTAGTCTCACATCATTCTGTTTCATCTTCCCACTGGATCTTGTCTGGGATCCTTGACTTGAGGCACAGGTTGAACACTGTCGGCACCATGATTTCACATCCTGGCAGTAGTTGACCCAGTAAAATCTGTCGCGGATCTTGTCAATCATTCCGTTAACTCCGAGATGAGCACCAAACTTTCTATTATGTACTTCGTCCAGAACTTCCGATACCCTCTTCCTTGGTACCACTAACTGCGTCTTCACTACTTTGCCATCGGCGCTTTCCCAGGCTCGTTTAAGGAGTCCATTTTCAACTACCAGGGAGTCCCACTGAGCCCGCAGAGATTTAAAAGTAGATCTCTTAGTTGAAATATCTCTCCAGCTTGGTCTTGGTTGACGCTCTTCCTTAGCTTTTAGTAGCAGTGCTATTTCATTATCCTCAAGCTGATCCTTCTTCAGTTGCTCTGTGGTCCACTGCTGATCAACCTTAAACTTGATTCGCCTAATGGGAGTGATTCCTTCTCGTTGGTCAATTCTTTGGCGATGTTTATAATTATCCTCACATGACCTTCTGGATAAAGCATCTGTATTACTATGCCATCTTCCTTCCCTGTGCTTAGCCTTAAAGTTATATTGTTTCAACTCTTCCTGACCTGGCTTTGAACTGCTGTTGTCTCTGGATGGAGCTGTAGGTCGTAGTTGTACTCGACAGTCTCTCTTAAAATGCCCAATGTTGCCACATATATAGCACTGATTTGAAACATTTCGGTTACGTGACCTATCTTCTAGTGGCTCCCGGAATCTTTGTACTTGACAGTCCCTTTTGAAATGCCCAGTCCTGTCGCATCTATAGCACTGATTTATAGCCTTTTGATTACATGGTCTAACTTCTGTTGGCTCCCGGAATATCCGTACTCGACAGTCCCTTCTGAAATGTCCAGTCTTTCCACATCTATAGCACTGATTTGATGTATTTCGGCTATGTGGCCTATCTTCTATTGGCTCCTGGAATCTTTGTACTCGACAGGCCCTTTTGAAGTGTCCAGTCTTGCCACATCTATAACACTGATTACGGTTGTATGGCCTAACTTCTAGTGACTCCCTGAATCTCCCCGTGGCCTGAAGAACTTCGGTTAATTTCTTCAAAATACCGCCCATTTCAGTTAGTTCACAATTGTTCGCCAAATTTTCTTCCTTGATGGATACTTCCCTGATTGCTGGCTTAGAGATGTTACAGGCCGCCTCTATTCCCAGAGCTCTACCCAAAACTTCACGGCTGCTATCAAATTTGGCTAGACGTAACATCTTCTGAGTTTCTGGATCTCTGACACCGTCCACGAAATATTCAGCAACAAGTTCCTCTTGAAATTCTTCTGTTGCTCCCGGATAGGCCAACTGAACGAGACGTCTGACATCTGCCTCAAACTCTTGCAGGTTTTCACCAGGCTTCTGATCTAGGGACTTAACTTGTGCCTGATACAGTTGTCTTCTATGTTGGTCTCCAAATCGTCTCTCCAGGGCAGCTGCAAGTATGTCATATTTTCCTTGTTGGCTGATGGGAATTGTCTGCAGTAGTTCCAGGGCAGATCCACGAAGCGCTACCACTACCGATGTAGCCATTTCTTCATTATTCCAACCGTTGGCAACAGCAGCGGCTTCAAATTGTCTTTTGTACATTGTCAAGGATGTTTGACCGTCGTACGTTGGAGGTTTGATGTTTTGTCCTGAGGTGAATGCCCTCTCGGTGAGTGCTTGATGTTTTAGTCTGGTAACCCACTAGGCAAAAAGCATCTTTGAACCCTTTGGTAACGTGAATTTTAAGGAACTTTAAAAAAGTTTTTCCTAAACATTCCATAGATGAAAAAATTACGACTTTTTCCAACGTTAAAAATGATAACGTTGCTGAAATGTTAATTTTAAGTAAGTAAGCAAAGTATTCCAAGAAAACTATTCTCCTGTTCTGAAGAAAAACTTCAGCTTGCATTGCAATCAATAGGAAAAGATGGGATCGGTGTAAGAGCTGCTGCTAAACAATTTGGTGTTCCGAAAAGCACGAATCAAGATAGGATATCAGGAAAAACAGGACCACAACCAATAATGACAGTTGAAGGTGAAAAAAGAATCACGGATTGGGTTTTAAAGTTGGCAAGATGTGGTTTTCCCATCAAAAAAACCCGAACTGATGGAAACCGTTACAAAAATCGCCACAGAAAATGGTAAGATAGAACTGTTTTTAAACAAAAAACCTGACGAACGATGGTACAAACATTTTTTGAAGAGAAATACTGAAATACGTCTTCGGGAAGCCGAAAGTATCAATAAAGCGACGGCAGTGATAAGAGAAGAATATATAAGATCCTGGTTCGACGAATTGCAGAGCTTTCTAAGAGAAAATAATATCGAAGACGTGATAGCAGACCCTACTCGAATATTTAATGGTGATGAGTCAGGCTTTTCCCTCTGCCCTAAAACTGGAAAAGTGCTGGCTCCTCGTGGCTATAAAAATGTGTACTCAATAAAACTAGGTAATGAGAAGGAAACTTTAACGGTATTAATTACCTTCAATGCTAATGGTGACATTTGTCCTCCTTTGGTAATATTTCCTTATGTTAGACCTCCAAAGGCTTTCATTGACAATATGCCAAAAAACTGGGTTTTGGGTAAGTCGGATAGTGGCTGGATGAGAAGCGATGTTTTTTTTTGAGTATATTGTTAATGATTTCAACCAATGGCTTGATAAAAATAACATCAAAAGGCCGATAATCTTATTTATTGATGGTCATAGATCACATATAAATTTGCCACTAAGTGAATTTTGCGAAAAAGTAAGATTATTCTATATGCGCTACCAGCAAACACGACACATATCCTTCAGCCTGCTGACGTTAGTGTTTTTAGACCAATAAAGCACCAGTGAAAGATCACTATTCGAAAATGGCAAAGCAAGCAAGAAGACCCTAACACTTCTGTAACAAAACATAATTTTTGCAAAGTATTTCACGATGCCCTAAGTAATACAGATATGACCCCTTGCATTGTCAATGACTTTCGCAAGTGCGGACTATTTCCATTGGAGCCAAACAATGTTGATTTTACCAAATGCATAAAAAACATCCTAGAAAAGAATGTTGGTCGGCAATCCAGTATGAGGATAACACGAGAAGAAGTCGAAACAACAAAAAAGTAATTGAGACAATAGAGAGAGAATTAATTAATCGTGGCTGTAATGTAAATATCGTATATGAAGAAATAGATAAAATAACTCCTGAAAATAATTTAAAAAGTACCAAAAAAAGTAAATAAAAGTAATAAAAAAGTAAAACCTATCAAGGGCGTTATACTAAATGAACTGATCAATGCTTTGCCTGAAAGTAACAATGACAATATGGAACTGACTTTTTATCCCGATATCGACACGGATGCTCGAGAGGAGGTAGATTTAGTTAAAGTAGGATCTACGGTACCTATGGAATCTGTAGAACTAATCAATTTTGACGAGATTGCGGAGTTTGATGTTTTCAAGCAAAATCAACAATCATTCCGTTATAATTCGATGGAGAGCCTGGGAAATATTGAACGAACAAGATCTTCTGCTGTTTCCCCTACTAGGCAACAAAATCTGAAAAACTCTATTGTAAAATTGATGACAACAGTACAAATACACACTACAGAGGAGAAAAGTCAGACTATCTCGGAAACAGAATCTACTGAAAAATAACTTATCATGGAGATTCCCAAAAATATCGGAGAAACCAAACTTACTACACAAAAAATCCTGGATACCAAGCAAAATGCCAAAGAAATAGGACTTTTCCAAGAGGATACTCTGGAAAATCTTAAAACCAATGAAAATTGTGTTATAAAAAAAGGAACTATCGATGAACAAAAGGACTGTGACTGCAGAACATTTATGTAATGACAATATCCCGGAAAAAAATACCAATCAAGATTGTTTGTGCCGTTTTTTTATTGCAAGGAATAAATTTATTTTTACATGGCAACATCGCATTTTATAAGCACTAGTACTCGGCAAAAATTTCAGTTTCGAACCGATTTTATTTTTGGCCTATACGGAGTTATTCGGTGATCAAAAGAATAATTTGACAAATTATTACGGAACTCGGTAAAGTTTAATTTCAGCGACCTATAATTTATTCGGTAGTGTTACTCAACCCGGTATATTCCCATTTTTCCTTCCTTTTCCTCACCCATACTTATCCCGAGTATAGCTGCACAGGAGAAGGGAAAGAAAAACCAATTTATCGGTAAGTCCATTTATGCTAATCTGAGTTACGCGGGAACACAAGATAACGACAAAGAGAAAGAAATGCCAAGAAAACATTTTGGAAAACAAAACAAATGAAATTGAAAATATAATAGAAAAATCTCCTTTAAAAGAACCAATCAACTTAGTTGACGAGAAGCTAGATAGAAATACCAAAACAGAGCTACTGAAAGCCCCAGAAAAAAACCCCTATTAAACTCCCAGATGTTGCCGTTGGCCTTGAAAGTCCGTTCAGCTGCCAGCTACAATTTCCAGAACCTATAAATAAGAGTCAAGAAAATAAGAAAAAGAGAGACTGCCAAGGGCAATATCATCCACGGCATGGAGATCCTACTATGGAAAAAAGAAATGAGACAGGAAGCACAAAAGAGGAAAAAAGAAGAACGAATTGAAAAACAAAATGCCAAGAAAAGTGCCGTCAAAAATAGAAAAGAGATGACAAAAAAAAAGAAAAGAAATAAAAAAACAAACTTATTATGTGGGCTTTGTAATGATGAATTAATCAGCGACACTGAGGATGACTTATTGAAAAATATTGGTTGTGACATGTGCCCAAATTGGTTCAATTTGGCATGTACCGAATTGTCGCATCTGAGCTATGAGCAAGCAGCAAATGAATACTTTATTTGTACCTCATGTACTTAATCTTTTAATAAAATTATTATTTTTTACCATAATTTGATTTTTTCATATGCTGGATATTTGTTTTTTAAATAGTATCTATTGTTTATTGTAAAAAAATATATATTAGATAATTTTTTTAAAGGTTTACGTTTTTATTTCAGCGATGGTTGTTTTTTAAAATGTACCTACTGTTTGTTTGAGAAGTAAACATATTTATTTATTTTCTCGATTATTTTTTTTAATTAATGTTTTTATGTTTATTAGGCTTATGTTTTGTTTAATGTTTGTAAAGCACTTAAACATTTTAATTTTTGCTAATAAAATAGGTGATTTCTTTAACACTACTTAATTTGTTTTAATTTACATGGACGAAAACCCGTATTTTGAGACAA
>MU191932.1:13252-32416 GCA_016904865.1 Pissodes strobi
ACGGTGAATTTATAATGAGACGAGCCCTAGAGAATTTTGAAGGAGGTCTATCAATCAATGGTAGAAAGATACATAATCTCAGGTACGCGGACGACACTACCCTAATAACAAGAGATGAAGATGAGATAGTTGCTCTTCTTGATCAGGTTGCAAATGAAAGCCGAGCTCTAGGTCTCGAAATAAATTTAGACAAGACCAAGCTAATGGTCATTGATAGGAGTAACAACATTCAGTTAAAAAATCTCCAAAATAGAATTGAAGTAGTAGAGGAATTCATCTATTTAGGATCGCTAATAACCAGCAAGGGAGGGTGTGAAACAGAAATAAGAAGACGAATAGTATTAGCGAGGACAGCAATGTCAAACTTATCCAAGATATGGAAAGACAGATGCATAACCAGAAACACTAAAAGAGTCCTGGTAAACACCTTAGTGTTTTCGATATTCTCATATGGTTCCGAATCCTGGAAAATAAAGTCGAGCGACAAGCAACGAATAGATGCATTTGAAATGTGGTGCTGGCGGAGGATGCTTCGCATACCCTAGACTGCACACCGGACCAATGTGTAAGTAGTAAGTGAATTAGGAATCACCGATCGATTATCCACCAGTTGCCGACGTCGCATTCTGGGTTACTTCGGACACATCACCAGACGAGATCAAGACAATCTAGAAAGACTTATCGTGCAGGGTAAAGTGAATTGTAAAAGGTCAAGGGAGATCTCCATCACGACGGATAGACCAAATTAAAGAAATTACAGGGCAAACCTTGAAGGCAAATTTAAGAGTAGCGGAAGACCGACAGCAGTGGAGATAATCGACCCATTTATGCTCATATACATGATGTCACAACTCTTCAGTAATGAAGATATGACTAAGAAGAAGAAAGATTTCTTATAATACCGAGTGTATTCAAATTTTGTCGGCGATTTTTATTATTTTATAACTCTTCTTTGTCAATTAACTACCTAGGGTCAATATCAACTTCATATTATCAATCATTTTTATCTCCTCCAATTTTCCTGAATCAAGGAGTCAGTAAGGCTTTTCAAACTCTGTGTTTAGTTGAAATTTGCAAGGAAGAATTTTAGAAATGAATTATTAATTCAGAAATTATAGATTTAGTAGAGTTAATAAGCGATGCAGTTATCTATTTCCCCTTTTATATACTTTTTCACAATTCTGTGTGATATGATGGACGTTTTCTCTAAAAAATATATTTGATTAATATCAACATCCAATTATCAACCAAGGCTTCTGTTTCCTTCAATTTTCCTAGACCAGGAAGTTACTAAAGCTTTTCAAAGTCTGTATTTAGTTGAAATTTGCAATTTGATTATAAGGCAGTATCTTAATTGATTCAAGAACGATAGTTTTAGTAGGATTATTGAGTTATGCCGCTGTGAAAATGTTTAAAGATGGAAATAGCTCATCTTTGTACATGTTCACATTATCACATATTCACCTTATAATTTTTTTGGTCACAAGTGTCACTGCAGCTTTTCAGAATTACCTATTTCTAACTTTAAACACTTTTTCACAACGCTGTATGACATGATGGGCGTTTTCTCTAGAAAATGTATGATATTAAATTCAACTTCAAATTATCAACCAAAATTTCTATTTTCTTCAATTTGAGATGGTCTTCAAAGCTTTTCTAAGTATGTGCTAAGTTGAGTATAATATAATTATTGATTGATAGGTTTAGTATGGGCTAACTTGTTATGCAGTTGTTCGTTTCCCTCTTTATACACTGTTCCACAATTCTGCGTGATATGATGGTCGTTTTCTGTAGAAAATGTATATAATTAAAATCAACTGCAAATTATCAATCAAAATGTCTGTTTCCTCCATTTTTCTGGATGAGAGTGTTACTACAACTTTTCAAAGTATGTGTAAAGTTGAAACTTGTATTCTGAGTACAAGAGAGAATTTTAAAAATAAATTATTAATTCAGGAATAAGTTTAGTATGGATTAATAGGCTATGTCGTTATCTATTTCTCTCTTTATATACTTTTCACAACTCTGTATGATATGATGGGCCTTTTCTCTAGACAATTAATTTAATTAATTTCAACTGCAGATTATCAACCATAATTTCTATTTCCCCCTGGACAAGGCAGTCACTACAGCTTTTCAAAGTCTATGTTAAGTTGAAACTTGCAATTTTAGTACAAGGAATCATTTTAGAAATAAATTATTGATTCAAGAATGGTAAGTGTAATATGGACTAACATGTTATGTTATTAATTTCCTTCTTTATATACTTTTTGTAACTCTGTATGATATAATGTGTAGGCAGAGAAGAAGGGGAGGGGGCCTTGTATAAAAGCGGACCAAGCATGGTATACCGACGGCTCTAAGACCAGTAAAGGGGTGGGAGCCAGGGTCCACGAAACAAGGTCAAATATGTCCATAAACATGGACAGTCAAGCCACAGTGTTGCAAGCAAAGGTCGCGGCAATTCAACACTGCGCCATGGAGATAGAGAAATTGACAGCAGAGGATGCTAAGAATCCCCGGAGCGGATCAGGCTACTATCAAAGACGACAACTGCAAATTGCCTCGATAAATGTAAGAACCCTTTTGTCCGACCAGAAACTGGATGAGTTGAAGGAAGAACTTGGAAAAATAAAGTGGGATGTCGTTGGATTAAGTGAAATTAGAAGGAGAGGAAAAGACCAAATAACACTTAAATCTGGACACACTTTCCACTATGTGGGGCAAACAGATGCATCCAGAGGCGGCGTATGTTTTATTATACACAGAAAATATACACAACAGATAATGGAGCTTAAGAGTATAAGTACAAGGGTCATTTACATCATTATGAAACTAAATACAAGATACAGCATAATAATTGTACAAGCCTACGCTGCCACATCAACCTCCGAAGAAGATGAAATAGAGGTTTTCTACGATAACTTAAATGAAGCCCTAAACATAACATGCCCTACCCATTACACCCTACTAATAGGCGACTTTAATGCCAAACTCGGACGAAAACAAGACGAGTCGGAAAATCCCCTGGGAAGATACGGCCATGGCGATAGAAATGAAAGACGCAGTAGACTCCATAGCATCTTGGAGGACCTGGCCTGTACTCTATGACTTCTTTCTTTAATAAAAAGCCGCAACAAAAGTAGACTTGGACGGAAGTATAAAAAATTAAATAGATTTTATTACCTCCAACAAAAAAGAGATAGTCCATGATGTAACAGCTTTAAACAGCTTTTCTGTAGACAGTGACCATAGAATGGTAAGATCAAAAGTATCCATCAACATTGTAAGAGAACGGATGAAGATGATAAGGAGGACAAATAGTAATCACTCAATAACACAGAAACCTTTAGAAATGATAAAGACAAACACCTCAACAAGCAAAAAAACTGCATCAACTTTAAATATGGATATAGACGAATTGAATAGAAATATAGTGGATGCTATAAAGCAGGTAGAAAAACACATTGGGCTAGAAGGAACCAGAGAAATAAAGCAGTAAGTGATAGGGCCAAAAACATGATGAAGGAGAGAAGGGAATTGCAAAATAAATATGATGTAAAGTTCCCAAAACTGAAGCAACTTAACAAGGATATAACTATAGCCATTCGCGATGACATCAGGACATTCAACACAGAAATGGTTACGAAAATAATCGAAGAGATAAAAGCTTAAAAGTACTTAGGCAGTGACTCTCCAAAGGGAATAAAGAGATCTGTAAACTGCGAAACAAAGAGGGCAAAACAACAACCGACAGAAGAAAAGTTTTAAAAATAGTAGAAGATTTCTATAAAGAGCTGTACGCTACAAACGAAGAGGAAATTAGCCGCTCAAGGTTAGTACCTTGTACTCAATGAAGGAGTTTACATAGATGGAACCCAGGTTGAAGAAACTACCTCTCACAAGTATCTCGGCCATGTAATCCGTATAAATGGAGATAATCAAACCTACGAACTATTTAGATGAATATGATTAACTTGGGCCGCATATGAGACTCTATTCAAAGCGGATTTGCCAATATGTTTGAAAAGGAAGACTTTCATCCAGTGTGTTTTACCTGTCCTAACTTATGGTGCTGAGACCTTGACATTGACCAAAACGTCTGTACAGAAAATCAGACTGACACAGCGTGCAATGGAGCTATCAATGCTGGGACTGACATTAAGAGACCACATTACCAACACTGAACTGAAGAATTAGACTTGACCGACGCAGTAGAGCAAATAGCAATCTTAAAGTGGGACTGGAGGGACACATTGCGAGAATGCGGGACGACAGGTGGACCAAACGGATCATGGAGTGGAGGCCTAGACAGGATGCATAGAGAGACAGGGGATGACCACCAACTAGATGGTCCGACGACATAAGACGAACCCCACAGAAGAGGGAGATGTGGAAGCAAACACGGGAGGCTTATGTCCA
Source organism: Pissodes strobi (assembly GCA_016904865.1). Lineage (NCBI taxonomy): Eukaryota > Metazoa > Arthropoda > Insecta > Coleoptera > Curculionidae > Pissodes > Pissodes strobi. The sequence continues at coordinate 17,675 of MU191932.1, forward strand.
CCAGTGGACAAATATGGGCTGATTGAAGATGATGAAATAAACAATCTCTAAACTGGTGGTTACAAACACCGGGGCAACTAGAGGCGAAACAGATCATAAAATACGGCTCCCCAAAATTCACGCCAGATATACTTAAAAGGAGTGGCAAGACGATAAGAATATTAGTGGGTCAGCTGACGGGGCACTGTAGAATGAATAGACACGTGGAAAAGACCGGTCTGGCAGATAATAGCCGTTAGTTCTGTCAGGAGGAGGAGATGACTCCAAAACACGTGTGGCGCCAGTGTAAGGCTTTCTGCAGACATGGAGTAGCCGGTACTCCATTTGTGATATCTGATTAGGAAGACTAGACTGGATGAGGTCCTCTAAGCATGGTTCGGAAGGCTTCAATAAACCTGCATAGGTTACAGTGGCAGAGGCGGGTACCAGCGCCAACTCCAATTCTATGATATGATGGGCGTTTGCTCTAAAAAATATATTTAATTAATATCAACTCCAAGCTATCATCGAAAATATTGATTTACCCCAATTTACCTGGGTGAGATAGTCACTACAGCTTTTCAGAGTCTGTGAAGTTGAAATTTGCAATTTTAGTATAAGGGAAAATTTTAGAAATAAATTATTGGTTCAGGAATTATAGGTATAGAATGGGTTAATAGATTATTACGTTACTCATTTTCCTTTTTATGCACTTTTTCACAATTCGGTATAATATGATTGGCATTTCCTCTTCCAAATGTATTTAATTAATATCAACTTCAAATTTAAAGTCTGTGTCAATTTGAATTATTGATTCAGGATTGATAGGTAGATTAATAGGTTATGTCACTATTGATTTTGCTCCTTATACTTTTTCACAATTTTGTATCATATGACCGCCGTTTCATCTAGAAAAATTCTATTTTTTCCAATTTTCTTGGATGAAGGCGTCACTACAGCTTTACTGAATCTGTGTTTAGTTGGAACAATTGTTCCAACAATGCTTGGTGGAGTTACTGAAAGATGACAATATCTGCCCTTAAAGATTTAAAAGGTCATAATTACTACCTGCAAGACGTTGTGTTAGTTTGGATTGGACTAACTTCCATATATAGGTCATCGGACCCTTTTAGTTTTTCGTTGGAATCTATTTACCTTTGAAAGTTATTAAGATATGAAAATTATATTGATCTAATACCTTTGAGAGTGTCTTACTTATTAAAGATGAGCGCTGATCCACTACAGGATACGTTCAATTCTTATCTCCATGGTTAAAAGAAGCGTAGATATAGGTCAGGAATATCTGAAACCTGTTGGATACTAGGATTCAGTCAAGAAATTCCTATGGCCTGGCAGTATTATTGATGGTTCGGCTATTAATCGCTCATTGGGGTAATTTAAGTTACTGTTTCCCTTGAAAACGACTGAGATTGGAAATTGGAGATTTGACACGTTTTTAGGCATTTAAAGTCTTCTTTGGATTAGTCAATCGGAGAACATTATGATTTTTTTTGTGAAGTAATATTTGGTTTCTGTTAATTTTGCGGATTGCATATAGAAGAACTCCTTATTATAGGTACATACGAATTCGAATAGGCATCTCTTGCGCTATGGACTGTTCTGGAGACAATAATTATTCTAAAGCTCTAGCTCTGTTATTAAGGTAAATCCCGTAACTCATACAAGCCTCTATTTATAGCTTTCAATGTATTTATTTTAACTTGTTTATATGTTATCGAATCGGTGTCGCTGACTCATCAAAGAAGTTTCAATTGCAAATCCCGTCTCATTCGCTCTATTTAACGAGAACATCTCAGACTGCCATCCTCAGATCTCATTAAAAGATCTAGTTTTTTATAATGGGATTATTTATTTCACTCACAATCTAAGGATACATGTCCTTTTACAGGATGCGAAGAAATCCCGAAAGGAAATTTCAAAAGATTCCTTGTTGAAAGGGAAATCCTATTATTCCTTTGGCTTATATTTTATTAATACTTAGTTAGATCGCGATGTTCTTATATTCATACGTTGTTTGGTCTCATTTTGAATAGGTATATTTTTACTGCTGTTATATTTGAACTTGTATTTTATTTCGAACATTTAATTTCCTTCTTAACTTAAATTATTTTTTACTGGCTGAAACTTTTTTTGACGTTGTTAATACGAATTCGCTCCCGTTCACATATTATTAGCAAACAAAAATGATACCTTCCCAAAAGACACGAGTTTCAAGAGCACGTTCGAAGTTTTGGCGGACCAACTATAAGTTATCCTCGACGGGACACTCAGTTTTGATTGGCACGCTATGTATCTCACAATATGTATTTGATTGTCACCCTATTGTATTTCGCCCTAGAATTGTGGAGCAGGTTTGCGACATATAAATTTCAAGAATGATTTCTCTTGAGATGTTGGAAATATTAGTTTGTTGTTTCGTTGAAGTTTCACATATCTTAATCTTCGATTAGATTGATGACTTTCATTCTGAAATTTAACCATAAGTAAAGATCTGTTACGTTATGTTTCTTAATATTATCACAAAACCTTGTCGTGTAAATAAGTGTTATTTAGTATTTTACAAAATGGCAAATGTGATGTAAAAATTAATTGTCACTAAAGATGTCGAACATAATAAAGTTTAAGGAAGTCTTCATTCAGTATTAATAGATTAAAGTAATTAAGCGTTGCTGTCTCATTTCTTTCGCAACTTTAATCAGATCGTTATATATTCTTGCGAGCGGTTTCAAGGGTAAGAAGGCGGCAATTTAATAATTTAGTGGATTCGCGTTCGCGTTTTGAAAGAAGCTGTAATTCTGCAGAGATAGTCGAAAAGAAAAGTCATATAATTTTATTCCAATAACAGGTTTATTATATATATAGTTATATACATATGTTGCAATTGCACGGAACATGGAACCAATTAGAGTTACAGACAATTCAATCTGATGATATGGACGATTATGTTGTATGCAAAATCAATATGTATGGGTCAATAAGATATTATGGAGTATTATATAGTGCACAAAATGGTTATGTGTATGTTTTATAGTCTCCAAAATCACTATATGTGATTGGTATTATAAAGTATTTTATAGTGTATAGAATCATCATATATACGACAGTTCAACAGAATACTTTAAAATGCTATAGCGGATTATATAGCCACTGATTTGTTAGTTTTAGTAATGCCCCCAGACGCCTTTATACCTGGAAGTCACCTCAGGATAACGATCAACATATTGATCGGAATCAGATCGATTTTTATAACTATTAATCTTAGGTTCCGAAACTCCATAACCAAAGTTAGCACATTTCCAGGAGCGGATATCCAATCCGACCTTAATCCCCTATGTGCAAATATAAGACTGCGCTTAGCAAGTAGGAAAAGAAAGAAACCTAAAGAAACGCCCGACCCTAAGCTACTAAAAAATGAAGCAACAACAATAAAATATAGAGACATTCTAAATACTCAAATTGCCAATATCGCTATAGCAGAAGATGTCGAAGAACTCTGGTCCAACATCAGGAAATCATTTGAAAATGCAAATAGTATCTACATGTCTTATTCAACCTAAAATAAAGACAAAAAACGAATGGATGACTGAACACATATTGGAACTGATGGCACTGCGTCGACTCTGTAAAACACAAAAAAACCGTCAGGGCTAGCTACTGGACCTACCAAAGGGAGATCCGCAGGCACCTAAGGGTTGCAAGGGAAAAATGGCTAACTGATCGATGCATAGAAGCCGAGAACCTCTATCGTCTGGGCGATAGTTTTCATTTGCATAAAAAAGTAAAGGAAATAGTACAACAAAACACCCATAAGCAATATCAGAAATGAGGAAAATAAATTAATTATAGATCGCCAAGAATTGCTTGATACCTGGAAAAACTATACTTCCAGACTTTTTGATGACAACAGATCATCTGCAGCGGCTTAACAACAGATTCACCATCTGGACCAAGTACTCATGCAATAATATCAATGAAAAACAACAAAGCCCTTGGACCAGATAATATGTACTCCGAAACCTTCCACACATTAAACGAGAACAGCTTGGCAATAGTGGTGAAACTATTCAACCAAATTTATGACACCGGAGTAATCCCCAAAGACTGGTTGCGTTCTACATTTATTACCATTCCAAAATCACCAAATGCGATAATGTGCAAGGATTACCGTCTCATTAGTCTGATGAGCCATATTCTTAATCTTTTCCTTTGTGTTATCCATACCAGATTATACAAAAAATGCGAAGAAGCTAGTGGGTCAAGTCAGTTTGGTTTCAAAAATGGTTTTGGGACAAGAGAAGCCATCTTCAGCCTACAAACACTGATTCAGAACTGCTACGACCAAAGAAAAGACGTTTTTATGTGCTTTATAGACTACGAGAAAGCCTTTGATAACGTTAAGCATGATATTATCCTAAAATATTTGCAAGAACTGGGTCTAGATGAATTATTGCAAATCTTTACTGGAACCAAACAGCCGAAATCCGACTTCAAAACAACGACACCACATAGGAGTTTGCAATAAAGAAAGGTGTAAGGCCGGGGTGTATTCTTTCTCCCATGCTCTTTAACCTGTACGTGGAGAGGGCATTTCTTGAAGCGGTTTCGGGGAGTGAACTGGGTATTAGGCTAAACGGCATTCCCATTAATAACATAAGATACGCTGATGACACTCTAATCCTGTCCTACAGTGCGAACGATCTCCACACTCTCCTAAACGATGTTAACAATTCGAGTGAGTAGTTGGGCCTTAAAATAAGCATCAGTATACCAAAAGTTATGGTCATTAGTAGAAATGATATCTCAGCAATACAATTACGTGTTAACCCATAGAACAGGTTAATAATTTCAAATACTTGGAATGTTTTATAAATAATAAATGGGATCCAGAGACCGAAATTAAGAGCAGGATTGGACAGGCCAGAATGACCTTTCAAAAGCTTCGAAAATTTCTTGTAAATAATGATCTGAATTTTCAACTCAGATACGGAATGGTGAAATGTTATGTATGGTGTGGAGACGGGGACCCTTAAGGCATCGTCAATAAACAAACTTGAAGCGTTTGAAATGTGGGTACTGTGTGAAATGCTGAGGATCTCGTGGGTGGATAGAGTATCTAACGAGGACATTATTCGTCGAGCAAATCTTTGAGCACGTCAAAAAGACGAAAGTTTCTTATCTGGGGCACCTGATGCGTGGTGAACGCTGTTCGTTTCAACGCTTAATTTTGCAAGGCAAAATCGAAGGAAGAAGGGGGATAGGACGCAAGAGACTATCATGGCTGAGAAATATCCGGCATTGGACGGGCATACAAGACTTTCCAGCTCTTCAAACTGCGGCCTGATAAGAAGATGTTGGGAGGACGCCTACACAGGAATCTGCACGGCACCCCAAGAAGAAGAAGAAGAAGTAGTGTTACTTCTTCCCTTGGGTGCTGATAAAAATTACAACTTTTACTATTTTCAACTAATACTCTCTTTATATTTTATCACTCTATATAATTAAAAACACTCAACTCCTCTAATAACTTGACAACTATTAGATCTTTACAGTTCAACACTCAATGATTAACTAACTGCAACTCGCCGCTATCCGCTATTTATATACAATCTAAAATCTATCACAAATCTCCGGGAAGAAGCGAGGCCACTCTACATGATTCTTGACCAGGACACCGAGAGAATCACACAGTTCCTGAATCTTCGCGGCCAGACTAGTTCTATAGGGTAACCCAAAAACATTCGGATGGTTGCTAGCCGTGACATTGCCTCGTCCTGATCAGCTACTTCATGTCCGTGATATGCTTTCAGCCTGTCGAGGTGGACAAGTTTCAGTTTGTTCCTGGGGCTACGTTGAATTCTATCCACTACGTCATTAATTCTTTTGATGACTGTCCCATACTGGCATTAGCTTGGGAGATCTTCTTTTCTTCCTCTGCGGATTATATAACCAGACTATATCATTAATCTGAAATCCCATAGAGTTAGCGTTGAGATCATATCGAATCTTCATTCGCTCACTGGCTTTCTCCCTGTTTCCTCTGGCTAATTCATGAATGTGTAATAACTTTTCCTTAAGAGAGTTCGCGTAGTCTTGTATTTCTATATCCTGAGTGTCTGTCGTTCCGAATAATAGGTCACAGGGTAAACGGAGTTATCTTCCAAATAAAACCATTGCTGCTGTTAGTCCTGTCGTGTCATGGACTGCTGATCTATATGCCATGAAAAATAGTGGTATGTGTTGGTCTCAATCTTGTTGATGTTCATCTACACCCTTTGACAAGTGTTCTTCAATGGCCTCGTTAAACCTCTCAACCATACGGTCTGATTGTGGATGTAAGGCTGTAGTCCTTATTTTATGGATGTTGAGTAAATCACATAAAACTTTCTGGAAATCCATGGATTCGAAGTTGTGTCCTTGATCCGAGTGCAGCTCTAACGGGACACCAAACCTGCTGAATAGGTTATTCACGAAGAATGCTTTGGTAACAGCTTCGTGATTGGGAGTCACAAATACTTCAAGCCATTTACTGAAGTAGTCAATTGCCACTAAAATAAACTTGTTACCATTATTTGTTTCTGGAAAAAGGGCCAGCTACGTCAATGGCGATACGGTAGGCCTACATTATACTGTTTCATTTTCCCCCTAGATCTTGTTTTGGGTCCTTGACTTGACACAGGTTGAGCACTGCCGACACCACGATTTCACACCCTGGCAGTAGTTGATCCAGTAAAATCTGTCGCGAATCTTGCCAATCGTTATGTTCACTCCGAGATGAGCACCAGACTTTCCATTATGAACTTCTTCTACTGTTGAAATCTATCTTCAGCTTGATCTTGGTTGATTTTCTTCGGTAGCTTTTAGCAATAGTGCTACTTCACTATTCTCAAGCTGATCTTTTCTAAGTTGCTCTGTGGTCCACTGCTGATCAACTTCAAGTTTCATTTGCCTAATGGGAGAGTACATTGACAATGCTTACAATTATCCTCGCATGGCCGTCTGTAACAAGCATCTGCATTATTATGCAATCTTCCTGCCCTGTGCTTAACCTTAAAGTTATATTGTTGTAACTTTTCAAGCCACCTGGCTACCTGTACTTCAGGCTGTTTCATATCCAATAGCCATTTAAGTGCTGCATGATCAGTCCTTATTAAAATTTCTTGCCCATACAGATATTACGTTACGTTCAGGTTTCGAAAGTGTTCGACTATAGTATTCGATAACTCGTTCTTCTCCTGCTTGTACTTACAATAAAACTGCGCCGATGCCGGTGTTGCTTGCGTCTATGTCCAATACAAATTTGTCCTTTTGTTCCGTATATCCCAATATTGGACCAGAACATAGAGCCGCTTTTAATTTCCTGAACGCAGAATCACCGTTATGATCCCAGTTATAATTTGCTTGTTCTTCAGTGAGCTTATGTAGAGGTGCAGCTATATTTGCAAATCCTTCGACAAATCCTCTATAATAAGTACATAAGCCAAGGAAGCTCCGCAGTTCGTGTTTGTCGCGAGGACGAGACCAGCCTTTGATTGCTGTCATATTTCGTTGATCGGTTTGGATTCCCTCTGATGACACGACATGCCAGAGAAATTCAACTTTTTGTCAGAAGATAAAACATTTCTTTGGATTCAGTAAGAGCTGAGCATTCTTGAGTAAAAACTTCTTGCAGGTTTTGTAGGTGCTCTTCAAAAGTTTTCCCCATTACCATTATATCATCAAGATAGACATGGCATGTCTTGCAAGTTAGGCCTCGTAGAACAACTTTCATAAGTCCTTCAAAAGTAGCGAGGGCATTGCATAGACCGAAGGGCATAACTTTAAACTGATATAAACTACTTCCGGTGGAAAAGGCATTTTTTCCTTATCTTATTCGTCCATGCCTACTTGCCAGTAGTCGCCCTTTGAAATTGAGTGTTGAAAACCAATGAGAAGCTGCTAGTGCCGCCAACGTGTCATCAGTTCGGGGAAGTGCATTGAGCCACCTATAGTCCACGCAGAATCTGGTAGTCCCATCCTTCTTGGTGACTGAGACAACAGGAGACGACCATGGACTTGATGACTTTTCAATAATTCCGTCGTCAAGCATTTTGTCCACTAATGTGGTAACCTCTTGCTGCTTCGTCACTGGTAACCTCCGAGGATGCTGCCGTAAGGGGTGAGCAATTCCAGTGTCGATATTATGTTTTATGATGTTCGTTCTACCAGTATTGCAATTTTTTCCTTTCAAAAGCTGTGCTCCGCTCTTTGATAAATTGTGTAGCTTTCTTCAGGTCTTCGAAAGACAGATGATGCCACGACTTCTGGAAATATTATAGGAGTTCCTCAGGTGATAGTGAGGGTAATGCCTTTGACCGCGTTTCGCGCTCGCAAGTGGCTGTTACATCTCTTTTATTGATTTTGATGGAATTGGATGAAATATTTGCTATCCTATCGGTATTTCACCGTTGGTTTTAACTAGTGCTTTGCCTACGAGGTGGTTGCAAGGCAAATCGTGCAGCCTCCAAAATCCTTCTTCAATTTCCCAACAAGAAGAAGCGACAACATAAATCCCGCCCAAAAATTTGGAGTGGGAGGTAAACCGGCCAACTGTCATCTCCACGTGCTTGTCAGTTTAGTTTAGTCTGAGATTTGTTTAGTACAGTCGTCGACGACAAAATTTTTGCGTGAAAGCGTTTTCTTTAGTTTATTATTGAAGTGACTTCTTAGACGAGGGTAAAGTCAGAAAAAATGAAACGCTTATCAAATTGAAACGCTTTTCAAAGTGAAACGCCCCTTTAATTAAGCATGTTCCAGTATAGCCAGAGGGCTGAAAATTTTAGGGGTAAAATGACGATCCTGGATGAAAACTGGACCCCGTACCCCCTCCCCCCCCTCCACCACGCCGTTTGGCCAGCAGAGGGGTGAGAAGAAAGAAACTAGGTGGAGAGGCTCTAATTTAAGGGGGGATTTTGGGGGAAAACATGTTTTACGACGACTAACCCAAATTAACCAAATCTATTGAAATTGATTATAACTTATCGGAACCGGTTCAAATGATTAAAATAAGTTGAGACAAAGTGAAACTAACCGAAAGTTGAATCGACGACTAACCTAAACTAACCAAATCTATTAAAATTGATTTTAACGTATCGGAACCGCTTCGAATGACTAAAATAAGTTGAGAATAAGTGAAACTAACCGGAAGTTGATAGGAATACTAACCCAAACTAACCAAATCTATCAAAATTGATTATAACATATCGGAATTGGTTCAAATGGCTAAGATAAGTTGAGACTAAGTGAAACTAACCGAAAGTTGATGGGATGACTAACCCAAATCTATTAAAATTACGAATACGTCATGATGGATATATCGTTGTAATGTCATTGTAATATGTCAAAATGTATGTTAAAATATTGTAAATTCATTCCTTATTAAAATACGACTATGTACGATTCTGTCAATCAAACGTTTTATGAAAAATGTCAAATGTGACAGATGAATACATTCGTCAATATTTCCCTTAATATAACAGATATCGAAAAAATTGTTTAACAAAACATTTCTATTTTTCGATGCTCTATCATTTGGAAATAAAATATGACACGTACGACTGTCACATTTGACAGTTACAGCTGTCAAATTTGTTTATATTAATCTGACATATGTCAAAATACATTGTTAACATTTTGACATATTTAAGTATTATATTTTGACATATATTATTAATCATTAAAGAATGTAGCTAATTTTATGTTACATATTATGGGTTAATATGACAGTGAGACATGTTACATAAGTTTTTATTTTTTTACCACTACTTTAATGTCATCATTTGACATATGCCATTTTTTTAAAATAATATGTCTAAATTATTTATTAAATTTATATTATTATGACGATCTTCTTAAATTAACCCATTGTTTTATGCTAACTGTTTGTGTAAATGTGGATAAGATTAACCAATATTTCTTTGTCTTATCAATTGTATAGTATTACGCTATATTTTATATGATAACAACCATATTTGAACTTGACACATGAAAACAATGACAAAATGTTTTAACGGAACACGATATATATTTTCAATTATCTATAGAATAATGACAGTTGGAATTAGTTAGTTTGTGCAGAAAAATGTGTTTTGAATTTCTTTTCGAATAAATCTTAAATGAATCAAACTTTTTCGGTTTCCTATTGTATTTCATTAATTTTTTCTCACTTAATTATTAACTAAACAGAAGCATACGACAATTTTTGTATAGCTCTTATTACTCTATCAATTACCGATTTTTAATTTAGAAGATCTCGAACCTTTTTCAAAAATGTCATGAGAGAGCGGCGCAGACGCATGTCTGCATCCGTTACGTCATAAATCTATGTTGAAGCCCAATGAAGGTATGGTATTTTTATGTGGAACATATTAATATATGGTGATCATTCACCTTCTTTATTTGTTTTAATTTCGGACCCTATTGCATTGCATTCTTTAATGATTAAAAATATATGTCAAGATATAATACTTAAATATGTCAAAATGTTAACAATATATTTTGACATATGTCAGATTAATACAAACGAATTTGACAGATGTAACTATCAAATGCGATAGTTATTGCACGTGTCATATTTTATTTCCAAACGATAGAGCATCGAAAAATGCAAATCTTTTGTTAAACAATTTTTCGATATCTGTTATATTAAAGGAAATATTGACGAATATACTTATCTGTCACATTTGAGATTTTCTTAAAACGTTTGATTGACAGAATCGTGTATAGTTGTCTTTTAATAAGGAATGAATTTACAATATTTACATACATTTTGACGTATTACAATGACATTACAACGATATATCCATCGTGAAATATTCGTATACATCATTATTTATTTCTTTTGACATATGTTAATAGTACGTGCAACTGATTGACTTTTTACATCCAGACCGGTTCCGATGCGTCATAATACATTTTAATAGATTTGGTTAGTTTGGGTTAGTCGTTCAATCAACTTTCGGTTAGTTTCACTTAGTCGCAATTTATTTTAGTCATTTGTACCGGTTCCAATACGTTATAATCAATTTTGATAGATTTGGTTAGTTTGGGTTAGTAGTCCAATCAACTTTCGGTTAGTTTCACTTATTCTCAACTTATTTTAGTAATTTAAAGCGGTTCCGACACGTAATAATCAATTTAAATAGAGTTGGTTAGTTTGGGTTAGTCGTCGAATCAACTTTTGGTTAGTTTTAATTAGTCTCAACTTATTTTACTTATTTGAGCCGGATCCGATACGTTATAAACAATTTTAATAGATTTGGTTAGTTTGGGTTAGTCGTCCAATCAACGATACGAAAATTTCGTAACGCGAGACGAAAACATAAGCCATCTCGTGATGCGACGTTGAAAAATCACTCACATGAAACCAAAGAACGCGACAGGACAGTAAACTCTGAGTTAAACCGTTAAATCCTAAAAGATAACTACTATTCATAATACATTTCTAATAAAGTAAATCACAAACATGTAATTAATTACATGTTTTATCAGTGTATAGCATTTCTTTTCCCTTCACTACTTTTATCTCAGTGTATTAAACCAGCCATCTGTCACATATGACAAATTGAACTTGGCTCTCCAACTTCAAAGATGCCGACGGGTTTTGTCGCTTCTCTGCGGTTGTTATTCTCGGCCACTACTTTAGCCGGTGTGCCATCGTCTGTTTTGGTAAGGATGAACTGTTCGGTGCCAAAGTTCAGAAGGTTAAATTTGTTGTCAAAAGAAAATCCATGTTGGCCGATGAGATCCATCCCCAAAATAAATTCGTCTTCTATGTCTACTACTAACATCGTGTGGTGTAATTTAGTTCGTCCGTTCAGTATCCATTTCTCCAAAAACTTCACCAGTGCCAACAGTAATCTTAATGGCTTTTCCATTGATCTTTCCTTTAATAGTTTGATTGTCGGCTTTTTTTCATAGAGTTCTTATGTAGACGATCCTGGGGGCTTTATCTTCTTTAGCCAACACTCGCCCCGCAATGTAGACTAATTGAAGTTTTCCTAATTTGACTTTGAGGTTCTAGCGTCTCTGGATGGAGATCTAGACCATAATTGTACTCGGCAGTCTCTTTTGAAAAGCCCAATTCTGCCACATCTATAGCACTGATTCGAAATAGTTCGGTTACGTGGCCTATCTTCTAGGGGCTCCTAGAATCTCCCCGTGACCTGAAGAATCTTGTCAATTTCTTCAATATTTCGCCCATATTAGTTAATTCACAGCTCTTCGCCGGTTTTTCTTCCTGGATGGATACGACCCTGATTTTTGGCTTAGAGATGTTACAGACCGCCTCGATTTCAAGGGCTCTACCTAAAGCTTCACTACTGTTACCAAACTTGGCTCCACGTAGCATCTTCTGAGTTTCTGGATCTCTGATACCATCCACGAAATATTGGGAAGCAAGTTCCTCTTGAAATTCTTCTCTTGCTCTCGGGTAGGCCAATTGAATGAGACGTCTAACGTCTGCCTCAAACTCTTGCAAGTTCTCACCAGGCTTCTGATGTCGAGACTTTACTTGTGCCTTATAGAGCTGTCTTCTATGTTGGTCTCCAAATCGTCTCTTCAGAGCAGCTACAAGCATGTCATATTTCCCCTGTTGGCGGATGGGAATGGTCTGTAGTAGTTCCAGGGCAGATCCACGAAGCGCTACCACTAGTGACGTAGATATTTCTTCGTTATTCCAACCGTTGGCGTTGGCAACAGCAGCGGCTTCAAATTGTCTTGTCTAGTATGTTTGACCGTCATACGTTGGAGGTTTGATGTGTTGTCCTGTGGCGAATACCCTTTCGGTGGGTCCTTGATTTTTTAGTCTGGTAACTTCTGCTTGTAGATTCATCATTTCTTTCTGTACGTTTCCTACTTCTTTTTATTAATTTTCTACTTCTTTTTATTCATTTTCTACTTCTTTTCAAATTAATTTTACTGCCGTCACCGACTATTATATTTATGCAATGCTAAACAATAATAGAATTTAGCATCGAGCGAGCATATTTTTACACAGAGCTTTGTACTTAGAATGCTGATTTTTTATTTAGGGAACATTATCTAACGTGAATAAACATTCGTATGACAATTTTTGTTTGCTCAAATACATATTACCAGATGGGGACTTTTCTAATTAAATATTTAAGTTATGCCTACACAGGTTTCAAACCATCAAGGCTGTCTTCGAGGTCTCTAAATAAATAATTGTCTTCGAAAATGTGTTTCAATGCGTAATATTTTCCTAAGGGATGTTATTTTTTTAAATAGGCAGGATATATAAAAAAAAATGTTTCCCATAAGCCTCCTTGCGGCACCAGTGGGATTAACATGGGAACTAGCAGCTAAAATTAAAGCTGCTACTCACTAAACAGCTCATGCATCTTGAATATAAATTGGGCGGCCTGTGGTAACATTGTGACAAGAAATTGGTTGCAGTCACGGAGGTCAATTCGAATGTGATTGTTTTAAATTATGTTGAAGCTAAATGTGTATTATTAGACGGATTTAAACCAGCACATTAAAGCGTTTCACTTAAGCAGCTGACTTGAATTGAATAAACTTCCAGGTGGCAATTTCAGTTTGCCTATCAGATGGAGGATTTTCAGTTAAATATTTACGTTACATTTGCGCGGTTATAAGGCCATCAAGGTTGCCTAAATAAATGATTTCCTTTAGAGCTGGATGTCATTATAAAAGCTTGAATAATATTGTATGGAGATGTTGGTCCTCTGTGGATTTTTTAAATTAGGGAGTTGATGTTAGGTAATAGACTACTGAAAGCTGAGCAAAGGAAAATCTTTAATGTTTGTTGTATTGGAGCTATAGAATTCGGACGCACTATTGCAGGACCCTGTATATTGTAGGTAAATACATATAAAAACAAAATTAGTAACAGTTTAGCTTTAAAAAAACGGTTACCGAAGGTCATTTCCAGTTTGATGATTTTAAATTATACGGAAGTAAAACATTATCCAAATAAGAATTTAACATCGAACAAACAATATATCAAACGCTTTATTTAAAAGGCATTCTTTTTATTTAGAAAGTCGCTTAAAATTGAATTTGTTAGCGTCACGAAGCAAAGCTTCCGGAAAATTATTCAGTGAGGCAATTTCCGTTGGTTCAGACATATTCACGTGTGGGAGAATTTTCAATTAAATATTTACGATATACTTGCCTTGGTTTTTAAGCCATCCAGGTTGTCTGTAAATAAGTAATTTCTTTCGGAAATGTATTAACTTGTGGATATTAGAATATCTTTTTATATCATGTTGATATCGATTCTCTACGAAGGGATATCATTTGAGTAGAATTACTTTTTTTAAGGCCACGACGGGTAATTTTTCAGTTTAGCAACCATTGGAATTTTGTAAAAACACTTTTTGATTCTTTATTTAGACACTTTTAAAAGACGTTTTTGACCATTAAAATAATGCGCAATTGTTTGGTTTTCCCACAAAAAAAAAGCCCCAAAGTTCGACTTTTGAAGAGCTGAAATGTACAAATCATGACATTTTTGGTATCTGACGCAGGAGGATTGTTGCAATGTTGACAAAGGTTGCACCTTTTCTTACGAGGTAAAGAAACGCTGACTCAAATTCACGTATGCGTAACCAACAAGGACTAACGCAAACTAACCGAAGCTAACCTAAATTAATGTGAAAATCATAATTTATTTATTTATTTGTTGTAAGTTTAGATAATTATTGGATATCATAGAAAATC